>JASDQU010306465.1:0-36714 GCA_032191745.1 Picea mariana | reverse complement strand
CACCTTGTGGCTGCAAAACATGTGATGAGGTACCTTAAGGGTACATTAGATTGTGGTCTCAATTATGATGGAGATCATGATTTCACATTGAGTGGGTACACTGATTCAGATTGGGTACACTGATTCAGAGAAGCTGTGACATAAAACCAACCTAGTATCTTGCTTCCAACTTGAGTGTTGTGACGTAAAGCAAGACGTTGAGATGAGACTAGTACTGTGCTTCCATCTTGAGTGCTGTGACGTAAAGCAAGACGTTGAGATGAGACTAGTACTGTGCTTCCAGCTTGAGAAGCTGTGACGTAAAGCCAGTCTAGTATCTTGCTTCCATCTTGATTGCTGTGATGTAAAGCAAGACGAGTACTGAGCTTCCAGTTTACAGCTGTGACGTAAAGCCAGTCCTGTATTATGATGAGCCAGCCTTGTGCTGTGATGATGATGATGTATTAGTTTTATACTAATACATATTGATGCAGATGATGATTTCATTCCTTTGAGAATGACGATGCCGCTGATGAAGAAAACTTTCGATGATTTATAGATACGCCAGTAATTGTTCCGAGATGATATTGATGATGCTGTCCTTCTGATGTTGTTGATGATAAAGGCCTCTCTCTCGTCTGATGTTGTTGAAGAATACCCTTCTTGTTAAGGGGGAATGTTGAAATAATGTAACTGCAAAGTGTATTCTTATTATTATTTGATATATTATTTATTGGATCGGTCCCCATTGTGGATTGATCATGTCGACTATTGTAAAAGGACTAAATCCCCTTTATCAGATTGGTCATAATATAATTGTAATAGGCAGAAAGAGAAGTCGGCCCCAGAATATATCAAAGAGGCCCCGGAATATAATAAAGGTGGCTATAACCACCCAAAAGAAGAAGTCGGCCCTGCCAGTGAAAGGACACTCCTACACGTGCCAGTCTTGTATAAATAAGGAGGCTAGTGCCTCACTTAGACACACACTCACTTGTTCATTTGAGAGACAAGTTTTGGAGCTGCAGTTGGAGAAGAGAGAGAGAGAGAGGCACATCTTTGGGAGAGGACATTCTGTACTTGTTTGAGTTATCTCTTGGCATTGTATTGGCTATCTATAATAAGGAAGTTTTGCTGGGTTTTCTTCCCCTAGAGGGTTTCCTAGGATAAATGTTGTGTCTCTTGTGATTGTGTATTTCTCAGTGATCTTGTCTTATGTTGCTGTTATCTATTGAAATGCAAAGAACTATAATAATGGCTTAAACATTAACATAGGTATCATCTTATGAGCTTTCTTCATGAACTTCTGTTGTTCTTTATCAACTTATTGTTGTTTTTCCCTTCACATATAAAGAGGATCATATTTTGCTTTGTTTATTCAGTTGATCACCAACCTTCCTTTATATATCCATTCTTGGAAGAAGCAGACCTGCTTTCTGCCTGTGTTGTAGATGCTGATATTATATCCTCAGCTCAGCCTACTCATAAAGATGAGCTTCATATTGAAACCCCTCCTGAACTCAATCACCCTTGTAGCCTTGGGGAGGTTGAAACTTGAAACTGATCCACAACCTCCTCAAATATCATCACATCTTGCTGTTACTGTCGAGCCTTGCCATTAGTGTGTTAAGCCTCATATTCAACCCACTAGTTTTCAAATTAGAATCAGAGACAAGATATTTAAACCTTTAAAGCTTCCATATCATCTTCATCCTTATCATCTTAATTTCTTTGCGTACTTTCCTCATTTTTCTGGAGAGGATCATGTGACAACTGAGAGGCATGTGGAGGCTTTCGAGAATTTTATTGATCAGTTTGAGATAGTTCATGAGGATGTTACCATGAGCTTGTTTTCCAAATCCTTGTTAGGAGATGTTGCTGTATGGTTTAGGGGTTTGGGAGTTGACTCCATTGGTTCTTGGGTTGAGCTATACAATGCATTTTTAAAGTGGTGGGGTGAGAATAAGTCCCTTGATCAGTACTGGGATGATTTTAATGCCTTGAGGAGAGGGGAAGAGGAAGCCTTGGTTGTCTTCAACAGGAGATTTTAGAGTGTTTATCATAGTATGCTTGTAGAGATCAGACTCGCAGACACTGCTTCCATAGTGTACAATGTCATGGCTCAGCATTCAGAGCTTGTTCTTCTCCTGAGAGAAAGGAAATCTACATCTTTATCACAGTTATTCATGGATGTTGAGGAAGTAGAGGAGAATCTCCAAGCTTGTGGCAGGATTCAAAGTCAGTGTCATCTCAACTCTGAACGTAAGGCAGTTTTTACACGCTGTCCCTACGAAGAAAAGACTGTGGATAATTTTCTCTTCGACGCAGGTATCCATGAGCATCCCTGTCTTGATGAAAATCATGTGTATGAACAACTAGAAGCAGCAGTTACTATTGTTCCTGAATTGAATATTTTTAACAGTTATATTCTTGATGAAATTATTGTTTTAAAGGTTATACACATGAAAGGCAACCCATTTTTGATGGATATTCTAGTGATAATGAGAAGCAAGCTTATCTTATATTTGATCACTATGAAGATAGTAAGGATGATGCAGAAGTTTGACCAGGAGAAACCCTTAGTTGAGGCACGTGAAGAGATCGTTTATACACAGCCAGAAGTAAATCAACAGTCATCAGTGGATCAACAGCCTCCTACGTCCAACCTTCTTCCACTTGTACCTACAGTTCACATCAAGTAGCTTTTTGACCCACAGATGCTCGTGGCTGTCATTCAATCAAGTGTGCCTGTAGAGGACATCAAGCCAGTTGTCAGTAGCTTTGAAACAGTGAAGGTAGTCTTTCATAAGTTAATCATGCGTTGCCTTCAGTTTCATGACCTTGTCGATGAGTACTTAAAGTTACACTTTTCAAATGCTTTGGAGCATGCATGCTTGATCTTTTTATCAGCATTTGAAGGTAATATGGGTGATCATAAGAATGAAATTATTCAGTTGTCACGCTTTCCTTGTCTTTTATGGATCATTTGCAGTGAAGCGAAGGATTCAGTTATCAAACAGTTTGAATGGCTATGGTGGAAGTTTGCTTTCACCTAGCATTTTGTAAAAGTCAGTTAACTTAGGTTTTGTACATAAATAAGCTCCACCAGGAGCAGGTGTGTTTGCTTTCATTTTTAGAATAGTGTACTTGTCGGCCTGTTTTCTTCAGTATGATGTTTCAGAGCATGACTCCATAGCCCAACAGCTAAGGCACTGGAACTACTTGTTCTTGGTAGCTCGCAGGCAGCATGCCATCCCCTATGGAGCCATTGTTAACACCAAAATTTGCAACCTATTTCATAGGAATCAAGCATAATTGAGGTTTACCCTCAGGAGCATTATGGTATAAATCATGTGGCATTCTGCCCATGATTTCCACAAGAAAAATGAAATGTTTGGGGTCTGAAAAGATCCAACATCCTCCGCTTCCTTCCATGTGACTGTCACTCACTCGTTGTGCCATGCAGTTTGTGCCAAGCATTTCGCTCCACGTCACCCCTGTGCATACGCTATCGGACCGCCACCTGCTGCGCCTGTATTGGTCACAAAAGAAGATCTGCATAACCTCGAGGCGTCAAACTTGACTCGCAAAAGTCATTGGCATCGTCTAAGAATAGTTATCGGTGTCAGGCCTCGTCCTGATCTCGATGAAGGCAGTTACCGAAAATGAGAGCGGTGGTTGAGACCTCGTCTTAGCACTTAAATGGAAAGCCAGAAAGGATTGGTAGATTTGAGCTCGCTTTTGACAAAGAGCTGCATGCACAGTCTGACAGAGAAGGTCCAGACGGAAGAGCTCGCGTTTGACAACAGAAGATTGTTTGCATAGTCTAACAGAGCAGACGCCAACTGAAAACTTTGAATGCAACAATCCGATCACACTCCTGATGGTTGCAGCAGTTCTGCTTATATATAGGCAGTTTTGATATTTAGTAAGGGTTGATGGTTGAGCTAGGCTCTCGTATTGTAAAATTTTAAGGAAGCTCTGGTTCTTCTGGTTATGTATCTATATTTGAGACTTTTGGTTTAATCTAAGTCAACTTCTTTTCCATCTTATTTACCTCTAATGCTGGAGTGTCCATGATTGAAAGATTCACATGGATTGTTATAGCCGTATTGTAATGTAGGTTCAATTGCAGTTTTGTTGTAACGTTCTTCAGCCTTTTTTGAAACTTTGAATCCTAGAGGATCTTGTTTTCTGAGTTGTTCCTCCTTAGGCTGCTGTAAGACCAGATGTCCATAACATACCTCTACATTCTTCTCTCTAGTTCTTCCTCCTACTCACCCTTACTACAACTTACTAACTGAAGTTAATCAAGACCTCACCTGCTTGTGCATGCTGGTCTAGTTTTCTGAGTTAGAACGATATTATCTTGAGTCTGCACCCATTCGATGCCCTTTAAATTTATTCATTGTGACATATAAACTCATGGGTACTGGGCTTATCCTCATTACAGTCTGAGGGTGATTCCTAGTGCTAACAGAGTGCACTTATATATATAGGTCCAATATAATGAAGGGAAGTGTCTTTTCACAAGGTGTCTCTTTTCACACTAGGGCCAACTTGTACAAGTTACATGAAATTAATTTATAACTCAATATAAATTAGTCTTTACACCATAGGGCCGACTTGTACAAGTATTTCTCATCACAAGTGATTGGGGTTTTCTCTTCTCATGATATCATTCGTAGGAGGTCTCTTGGAGGTGAATACCTCCCGCAGCTACCAAAAACATCAACAATTCCTAGGGGTCAAACTAAGTCCAATCGTTGTATTGAGAAGGGGAGGTTCAATACTCGGTTTGAATAAGGGTTTGGCAAGCTCAACACTTTCTTCTCTCAAAGGAAAAACACATTCAAGTATGAGTGAAGAAATTTCCAGAACACCAATGAGCTTATAAAGGATTAGACTTAGATAACGATGTTCATTCAAAGCACTCGGAAACATGAAGTGTATTGCTTCACTTGGAAAGACTCAATGGGCATGGAGTTCATGACATACAAGGGGTTGTAGTGTCTCATTCATGGGTGCCTTTGTAGAGGGTGTGTGGCACCTTCATTTGCAACGCAATTTTTCCAAGCCCATTGTTTTTCCATTCTTTGTTTCTTTCATGTTTTAGGGACGAGTTGAAGGCCACTGTCCTGGCATGGTGTCTAGATAATGACAGTGTCACTCACAAATACCTTGCGGAAATGAGAAGATTGGCTCGTGATGAGACCCCCTTTCTCTCAGTTGTGCAACTGAGAGCCACTACCCTTGATTGGTGGCCAAATGATGGTAATGTCATACCGCTAGATATCCATGATCGTGATAGGTCGGCTCATGATGAGACCTCCTATCCTCCAACTAACCCCCTAGGAATTCTATTATTTATTCTTGTGGGTCCCCCTTTTCTTACAGATAAGTGTTTCATTCCTTTTTGGAAGGTTTATATATAGGATTTTATCTTCTACCCAACAACAATCTCTCTGGGCCTTCAACCCCTTCTTCCCATAGAATGAGGGACAACCCCTTCTTGGGTTAATGCACCCTAAAATCCAAAGAGATAAGGAAATGGGGGGTCTAAGTGATGAAAAGTGGTAAGTATGGTCGGGAAAGGTACGATGGCTCTTCAAGGGAGTTCCTAGTAGCAAACCCATTCCCAAGGAAGACCACTTACTAGGGCACAATGTCAACCACCAAGGTGAATCAAGGCAAAAGCCATAACGTCCAAGCATATGTCATGAAATCTAAAGCAATCTAAGATACAACATACTCAAATGCCTCAAATATTGAAATGACACTCACCATAGTACTTGACTTGAACCTCATGGAGGAAGTCCTAGTGCCTCTCGGAAGCTAGTTGGTGTGGTGGATGCCATATGAAAATCTATGACCTGTGTGGTGGTGAGAAGGGTCTCCATCTATGAAAGTGGATACTGCTGGTCATGTACTCTCTCGGCACTCCATATCTGCAACCTAAGGGCCTCGAGACATAATCTCCTTAGTTATCCCACAAAATGGAGATAACATCTGGCTCCTACTTGGGGGCATGTGCTCACCGTAGCATTTCCTGCTAGACCTGTGCCTGTCAAAACTCAGACAAAAGCATTAGAGCATCTAGGGTGGTGCTATCACCCTTCATCCATATATAAAAATCCAAAATAAAACTAATCTAGAAAAGAAAAATTTTGATATATATTTTTTAAATTTCTAAACTAAGCATGAAATCGATATGCAAGTAGAGAAAAATGAAATATGAAATGAATATAAAATAATATGAGCAATCAAGATGCAAATGCAAGGAAAGAAATATGACCTACCTACTTACCTAGGGCCTGGGCTCTGAAGAAGTCATGTGACCTGAACATAAGGTTGGAGAAGAGATACATCCACTAGTAATGGCATCTTTCTCTCGTCTAAGGCTGTCAGATAATACTTTTCTTTATTGGACTTCTTCTTGACGATGTAAGGGCCAAGCCATGAGTTGTCATTTCTCTGGTCATACCTAGGCTTGCCCTTTTTCTTTTCCTATGTGAGTGCAAGACTTCCTTCATTGAAATTGATGCAAGGTGTATTCTCAATGCATGGATATGAAGGAGGCTTTGTGCAGATCATCTCTTTGATGATTTCTTCATGTTTTTCACCTTCTTTCTTCAAAATCTGGATAGACCTTGGCTCTTTCCCATGGTATTTTGCAAGTTTCTCTTTGTATTCATCTGTCCATGGGAGAAACATATCTATGGAGTCTTCCTGTATGAAGGGTATCTCAGATGGATCATACTCAATAATCTGTTGGGGCACATCATAATTGTGTTCACTGACATAATTAGGGCCACTCAGATCCATCACATGTTTATCATTCTTTTCCTAGCTGTGTAAGATCTCATATGTGCCATCGCCCATGGGAATGTATGTATGTGTAAGGCTCATTGTAATGTTCCCAACCAATTTCTACTAGGAACTAGGGTTTGTTGCTTGCTATTGGTTTATTGTTTTTTGCAGATTTTATTACAGAAAGATGTGTTGGTGGTTTTTTGCATAAATTTATAGCATAGAAGACACAACACATACATAGATCATAAGACAATAAAGGAAGCAAACATATGCTTTAGCAAAACTTCGTTCTCTCAAATGTAACTTTCTTCATTCTCTCAAATGTAACTTGTGCTTCTTCATTCCAAGCAAATGCCCTTTTCTGGTTAGATTTGTCAATGGTGTGCAAAGTTGGGAGAATCCTTTGACAATTTTTTTGTAGTAGCTGCAAATACCAAGGAAGCCTTTTAGTTATGTAATTGTCTTAGAAGTGGGCCAATCAATGATAGCTTGTATTTTCTCTTGATGAACCTGTACCCCCTTTTCCCCAACAATGTGTCCCAAGTAGAGAACCTTGGTCATACCTATCTCACACTTAGATTCTTTGGCATATAAGGATTCTTTTTCCATGATGCTCAAGATCTCATCCACATGTCTTAGATGGTCCTACCATGTTTTACTATAGATCAACAAATCGTCAAAGAAGACAAGTAAGTATTTTCTCAGTTGCTTGTTGAACACATGGTTTATACAACACTGAAAGGTAGCCGGAGCATTGGTGAGGCCGAAAGGCATCACAAGAAACTCATAATGACCAAAGTGACATCTGAAGGCAGTTTTATGTATATCCTTCTCTCTCATCCTGATCTAATGATAGCCAGAGCGTAAATCTATCTTTGTGAAGTAGACTGCACCATGTAGTTCATCCAACAATTCACCAATCCTAGGAATGGGGTACCTATTCTTGATGGTTCAGTTGTTGTCCTTATACACACTTGCAAGCGTGAGCTAAATCTTGCTCACTTAGTGTGTCCTTGAAGGCACAACTAGATTTTTAGGGAGTTTGATTACACAAGATTACAAAGATTACAAATTACTTCACAACAAGATTAGATACAAAAATCACAATAAGATACAAGATTACAACAAGGATATCTAAGAGTTACACTAAACAAAAGATACAATAGATACAAAGATACAAATACTAACAAAGTTGCTTGCTTGTGTAGGAAATGGAAGATACTTAAATGGGAAACTTTCATCAATATATCAAGCCTAACATGCTCAACAATAGAATGTCTCCAAAAGGATGCACAACTCTATTGTGACTGCTTTCAATGGCAAACAAGATTACACAAATCCCAACAAGGAAGTGCCTCCAAAGGATGTGCAACTTCTTTGAGGACCAAACCAAAAGAGTTAACACACAACTTAACGGAAAATGAAATGCTTAAATGAAGCCTCCAAGGACGCAACTATGACCACTTAGTTATCAATGCACAACACATTAGATAGACTTGCATAAAAAGTAAATGTGAAATGAAATGCTTGCAAGATTAAGTGTAAACCATAACATGTGAAATACCAAGTTGATGCCCAAAGGTTTAGAGTGGATTAAGGATTTTATTAAGTTTATTAAATTAAGGTTGAATGCTAACTAAGTGTCAACCCCAATACTCCCCCTGCTTGTACCAAGTAGTTGCTGGGTTCTCAAGAAGTATGGCAACAAGGCCTACCCTAGCTCCACAGGTCAACCCAAGGGAAAGAAGTACTCCCAGAAAAGACATTGAGTGCCACGAAACTGTCCCCAGCCTATCACCTTCCGTTGCTTCCTTTAGTCCTCGTTTAAATGGCAAAGTTGGGTCAGCAGAAGGTGCCCTATTAAGTGTAATTGATTTTAGGCCTATGGACTAAGTTAAAATGAGTTAACAAGTATGTTAAGGCAATATATTGCTTGCCAAAAATTGTGTATTAGTACCAAAACCGAAATTTTAATGTTTGAAAAAGTGAAAGCTCTTAACCATGAGATAAAGCTTGAAAGAAATGTAAAGAATTTGAACAATTGTAGAAATGAAAAGTAGATTGTCTTAAACCATTCACATGCCCATATTACTTGCAAAATAAAAGATAAGTGCTTGAAAAATTATGATTGAACTAGCAAGTAAAAGATAGATGAAATATAAAATAGATTCCTATGCCTCCATGGGCCTAAACTAACATTAGTGTGTTGTACCTACTTCTAGATAATTTTAAGCCATCTAAGCATAAACACATTAGAAGTAAAACACTAAGCTAGCCATACGATTTTGGGGGTTGGCTTAGCCAATCTCACACCAAGGTGTAGGCAACAATTATAAGATAAATGCTTCGAGAAAATAAAATAAACAAACCACTCACAATGGCACAAGGTGGAGGAAAGTCTTCCTATTTTGTGCCAAAGAGGGTTGGAAAATAATAAAATCGAAAACTAAAGCAACCTAGCCACACAACCTTGTCCTAATGACAAGTGGGGAAAACAAATAAGAAATTGCATAAATTTAAAGAATGATCCTAGCCTTACGATTTTAGGGGTTGGATTAGCTAAGCTCGCACCAAGATGTAGGCACTAAACTAATTACAAATGCATAGAAAATAAATACAAGAATGCAAGCCTCAAGGGACTCCCGATGGCTTGCTACAATGCTAGAATGATAAGAGAGGGGTTGGGAAATGTTACCTAACCAAGAGGAAGATTCCTTGTGTGTTTTAGGGCTGAATTTTGGCAGCACTTCCCCTTGTAATAGCGAGAATTTGCAAAAAACAAGAAGCTATTGCTTGTTGGAAATGCTGCAAAACACACAAAATTGTTAAGAAAATTTCTGTTTTTACACATAAATTTTCTGCGTAAAAATTTCAGCAAGTATAATTTATGAAATGACCTATCCTAGAGTGTTATCAATACCCAAAATCAGATATGATATGGACAGAAAATGAAAGGAGAAAAGCTAAGAGGCTCAAGTAGGCTATGAAAGCAAGCTTCTAGCTCAAAGCTAGCCTTGCAAGCCCTTGAGATAACCTGCAACTATTGAAACAAACCGTGAAATAAGAGCAAATGTGAGTGAAATAGACAAATAACACAAATTAATTTGTACTATCAACCATTCAACTCACTTAGATCAACAACTACACTATTGCAAAATCTACCCAAGCAAACTAGTTTACTTGGGAAATCTACTCAATATCTCAACAAATGCTCAAAGATACAATATCACCTCAAATAAATGGAAGTAACAAGACAAGTCTTTGTTACTTCAAAGTCCTCCAAAGCCTTTTTTATTAACCAAGTAGGAAGTTGCAGTAACTAATTGCTACAAGTTCCTCTCCAAAATTAGAGCAAGAGTGAGTGAAAGCAAGGTGGAAAGATGAGAAGTGTGAGGAGAGAATTTGGTAGCATAACAATAGCTCAAGAGATGGTGAATAAATGAGGGTCAGAGGGACTTCATTTATACTTGGAGAGGCAAAGTTACCCCTCTTGGATGAGATCTAAGTGTCAACCACCAAGCCAAAGTGAAGATCTCAAGGAGAGGACCGCACCACTTAGGTTTTTGAAATGGATTGGTGATGTGGAATGAGTGGGAGGGAGTGGGACCTAGATAAGTGGTGAGGTGGAAGGCTAGGAAGGGCGCACCTATGGAGAGAGGGCCCCACACAACATAAAATTGCATTTTCTAAAGTTTCCACATGAAGGGGGCGCAAATCCCTTAGGGGGGCGAATGGGTTTAAGTGAGCAATGAGTGTAGGGGGTGTGTAAAGGTTAGAAGGGGGTTTGGGTAGGCTAGGAATGGGTTTAGTCATCATCTCCCACCTTTACTTTACTCAATTAGCTCATAATTACAAAAAATGACATTTTTACTATGTCATGACTAGCAATTAAAATTGTTGTTTTGACTAACTTGGACTCCCTATGGACAAACACCTAGCAAAAGTTGTCGAACTGAACTGAAACTTGGTCCAAGGGTGTAGGGGGTGTCATTCCATTTCTTTTGAGCACAAATACCCCTAGAAAAAGCCCAAGGACCTAATTTTTATAAAAAATAATTAATTAAAATTACCCAACTTTAGGCAATTTTAATAAATTAAAAAAAACCTATCTAGACTCGATGAAATTCCGCAAAACTTAGAGAAATGTCTTACATGGTTATTTAAATCATTCATAAACACTAGCTACCAGAGGATGAGACCATTAGAACACCTTTCACCACTTTGGAGGAATTATTTGTGGGAGTGAAAAACTCAAGGGAAATTAATAAGGTTGGTTAGGCCAAATTAATAACCTGAGGAAAAAAAACACTCAGTGAAAGGAACTCTAATGATGAAGTCCCAAGGTAACTGACCTAACTATGATCCATGTAGACCTATTACATTATTATCCCAAGCAAGCGGAAATTCCAATTACAAAAATACATGCTGCAGGCCAAAAATGCCTTGTAGAACCAAGAAGTCTCAGACTTGGTAGCATCTGATGATGCATATCTTCATGGTCCATGGAGTTGACCCCCTAGTTGAATAGGTGGTCAACAGGTTCTTTTGTTTAGGGCCCGGTAATCTATGCACATGCACATAGTCCCATCCTTCTTTTTTACCAATACCACTGATGATGCAAACAGGCTTGAGCTTGGTCTGATATGCCCCATGGCTAGAAACTCCTTGATGGAGCTTTCTATCTCATCTTTATGCTTCTTAGGATTCCTGTAAGGTGTGGTTATTACTGGTTTAGTGTTAAATTTTGAGCTATTATTAGGTTTCTTTTCAATTTACTAGATAACAATAGCATAGGTAGGATCACTGAGAGAAACATAATCACAAGATACACATCATTTATCCTGGGAAACCCTCATGGGGAGAAAACCCAACAAAAAATTCCTTAATATAGATAGCCAATACAATTCCAAGACAATAAACCAAAACACTAGAGAATATCCAACACCGAGCAATGCGCCTCTCTCTTCCTTCTTCTCCCAACTACAGCTACCAAACTTGCGCACTTGATGAGCGAATGAGTGAGTGAGATAATGAGGCGCTGGTTTCCTTTATTTATACAAGCTTGCAAGCACTAGAAAGGTGTCTCTTCACTAGGTAGGGTCGACTTCTCTTCTTAGTGGTTAAAACCACTTTAATTAGGCTTGGGGGCCGACTTCTCAATTTGCATAATATATTAGGGGTTTGACCAATCCACAAAAAGGGATTTGGTCAAGTACAAAGCCCGACATGATCAATCCACAAAAGGGGATTGATCTAATGAATAATAACTCAATAGTAAATAGAATACTCTTTGCAGTTACAATATTTCAACATTTAGCACCCTCCAACTCAATAATGTGTTCGAATCCTCTATCTGACAGTTGACCTGGAGGGATCAGTTCAAACACCTTTTTTGTTCTTATGAAGGATTCTTTGCATGTCAGAAGGATATTTTTTGGGCTCTCCATTTCCTGTCTCCATAACATTTAGCTACATAGGCCACCTCTTCACGCTTGAATATGGCCCCCGTCATTCCCTTGAGTGTGATCCTTTTTCCCTCCTCATTGTTGAAGGAAATTTCCATGGTATTATAGTTGGAACTTGGTAGTAATAAGTCCCAAGGTGATAAGCCATTGGACCCCTAATATAATATTTGTATTTGGAATATCTACCACATAAAATTCTTGGACCAAGGTGTACCTGCCCAATGTCAAGCTCATTTGGGGAATGTATCTGTCACATGCCATAGTGCGTCCACCTGCTACCTCAACTAGAAAACCATCAAATGGTGTCGTGGGAATGCACCTCCCTTCTACCATAGCCACATAAATGAAATTATGTGAAGCCCCTCCATCAATCAATATTGTAGCTCTTTGCCCTTGTACCACACTTTTCATTTGAAAAATGTTGAATTTGGGTACCCCACTCATAGAAGCTATAGTGACCTTCTTAAGGCCTTCCTCATGTGGTGTGGGTACTTCATTCTCTTGTACCTGCACAGCCTGTTCTGTTTTCTTATGACTCGTGTATATTATGAAGCGCTCCACTTTCCTCATCTTTAGATTCATCTTCACTATCTTACACTATTCTCAATATAATGAATCTTCCCCTTACTCCAAAACTTATGCCCTAGCTGCCATGATTCTTTGCATGTGAAGCATAGTTGCTTCCTTCTCAATTCCCTCCTTGTAGCCTCATCCAATGGCCCCTTCCCCCTATCAAATTGCCTTGGACCTGTGGGTTTATTAATAATTGGAGGTTTAGGGGTGAATTTTTTTTTACTGGATGCTCCAGTCAAGTCCCTAGTGCTCTTAGTGGCATCTTGTAGGGTTGTAGGATTTAAATCCTTCACCCATCCATGCAAAGGATCATTTAGTGCCTCTGTATATATCATCATTAAAAGGGACTCCGACATATCTGAAACCTTAACTGTCACCCTTTGAAAATATTCAAGAAAAGCTTCTCTAGACCCTGTTTGCTTCATCTGCGTGAGCTCCTTGAAATGAATCTCAGGATCTTCCCTGTCAAACCTATCAATGAGTCTCTGAGTGAAATCCCTGTAGGAAGTAATCTGTCCATGCCCTAAGGTAGTTACCCTGTGGAACCACCAATCATGGGCCTTTCCCATCAAATGCAAGGTTGCATACTTGATGGAATTTTCTTCTTCCATGGAGTTCAACTGTAAATACACATCTAGATTTTGTACCCAGGCTGTAGCTGAGATCTGGTTGGTTCCATCAAAGGTAGGCATATCCATTCTACTAGCCTTGCGTCCTAGCTCATTATCTCCCCTGTGATGTTCCTTGGATTTCTTTTTGAGTTTAAGATGATAGAAATCAAGTAAGGAGACTTGTCTCCTGAAGCCTGCACTCATATTGTTATATTCCCTCTCCATTGTCTCCCATTCATTCTCCCTTGTCTCCTGACTCAAGGGATTATATTCCCTTGGCTGAGATGTCCTGAAAGTAGGAAATTATGGTCTAGGAGTGGCTCTGCTGGCTACCTGGGACTGAGAGGGTATGTTTCCTGTATGGCCCGTGTGTATAGATTCCTCCTGATTTGCATTTCCCCCTTGAGAACCACTAGGCCCATTGTTTCCTCCAAATGTTGGAGCATCCTTGCCATGTTTTTGCTCCATGAAATATTGGCAAACAATCCACTGAGTTCTGGCTTGCTCCTACAAAAGGGATATCATTCTATCCTGTCCCTTAGAGAATTCCATCAAAGATATTTTAAGATCTGCTTGGCCCTTGGATAAATGATCCTTCATTTCACCCAAATGATGTTGTAGTACCCTGGTTGTTCTGTAGAGTATCAAAGACCCTTTCGGCCAACAATGCTTCCTTTGATTCCTAAGTCTCTCCCATATTGACCTCTTGATTTTCTTCCTCAGAATTACCTGTAAGTGATTGTTCCCCACGACCTCTTCTTCTGGGCATTGAAATAATCACAGGCTGGTGAAGGAAATTCGCTTTGATACCACTGTAATGTTGCCAACCAATTTCTGCTAGGAACTAGGGTTTGTTGCTTGTTGTTGGTTTATTGTTTTTTGGAGATTTTGTTACAGAAGACACAACACATACATAGATCATAAGACAATAAAGGAAACAAACATATGCTTCAGCAAAACGTCAGATATGACCTTTATTTATAATAATATAAAGTCCTCCATACATAGAACAATAGATCTGGAATAGAAGAATAAGAAAGAGAAGCCTCAACTGAAGATACAATAATAATAGAGAAATAAGAGCTCCAATGATTATGTGAAGTAGGTATACACTCAATTTCTTTCCCCTGCAAGAAGAAACCTTCAGATGTGATGCTGAATGCATCCCTCTTTAGTCAAATTCCCTAGAAAATTCGATTCCTTTGTAGATGACCTCCAAATTACATAAAAAAGACCACAAAACTGTAGATCAGGAGCTGTATAGTGCCAATGAATGAATCCCTTAACCAGATCTGTAGATCAACCCTTCATATCTTGATTTCCCTAATCACTGGTGCACCCCTCTTCAAAATTTCTCCCTCAAGCTCCAATAAAATACTATGCAAAGATAACCCACCAAGAAATGGAGAGAAAGGGCACTCTAGGCCTAGCAAACCCTCCAAGAAAAGGTCTAGCCTCGGATCTCCCTTCTTTTACCCAAATCGAATGGATCTTCTTCCAGCAGTGCACCCAACCTACAGAAAAGCTTCAAACCTGCGCCTTGCTTCTGTCTCCCACTGTAGAACCCAACCTATAGTTGAATAGAATGGTGAGGGAGGAATATTTCACCTCCTTGGCCAAGCTTGGATCAGGGACAGAGGGATATTTCACCTCCTTACTGGTCTCTAGGGTTTGTTTACTCAAAACCCTCAAAAGGTAAGTTGCATAGCTCAAATCACTCTAGAGAATAATAGCATGAATGAGGAGTGAGGCGCCCTCCTCTTCCTTTTATACCTCCACAATCTAATTTGTTATTGAGTTACTTTTTCATTTGCCAAGGTTATTAGTTACATAACATTTTTTCCTTTTAACTCATGTCACTCTAATAATATAACATTAGTTCTCCTATTGACATTTCCACACCTCAAATTCCCCTTTTTTTTAACCTTGGACTATAGTCTAGAGGGGTAGCTAGACTACTGAGTCCTCATGTGCTCATGTCAAAGAGAAGGGGACATTACACTCATGCTAAGAAAACCCCCAAGGGCAGAGGACCAGGTCCTCGACAAGAGCATCCCCAAGCATCCGGAACATTGATCACCAATATGTCCATGACGAGGCTGATATGTGGAAAATCAAGTAGAAAAACCTCAACGTCCTCACACACCCCAAAGAACTTGACCCTTCTAGAATCAATACCACATACATTTCCATAGGGTCAGGTTGTCTTCAGGCCAAGTTGTTCCATCACCTTCAATGACATGACATTTGTTGAGGCCCCAGAATCAAGCATGCAGTTGTTCAAGCAAAGGCCATTCATGCCTAATGAGAGGTAAAAGGGAGGATTCATGTCTCTTGGCCAATCGAGATACATAGTTTTCAAGATGATAGGAGGATCTTCCTTCTTGGTTGGCACCTGTAATACTTTCAAAATTTCCCTTTTCACAGAAGGGATCTTACACATCTCTGTCATTGGGATCTTCATATTCAGTTTTCCAAACACGCTTGCCACATCTATATTCAATTGAATCTCATCTGCAGGAGTTGGTTTCAGAAGCAACTCTTGTACCGACGATGGAGGTGGTGGTGCCACCTTCTTTGTTGATGGAAGAGGAGTGTCAGGCTTCGATGGAGGGGCCGAAGCTTTATTTCTTCTAGTGTCGGTTGGATATTCCCTCCTCCTTAATTCCTTCTTCGAATCGTCTGTTAACTGATTCAAGGCTCGGAGTCTCCCCTCTCTTTCTCCTCGTCTTCTAGCTTCATTGATCTATTCTTGTGTGACTTGTTCCTCTTGGAACATGCAGATCATATCTATGAAATTCATATCATCAGGAGAATCTTCATCTCGTCTGGGGAATTCATCTTCTCTATGAGGTTCTTAGCATGGAAGGCACCAAGCTTCTATGTCAACTGTCCCAACTGGTTTCAAAGTATCCGGGGCCTTTGCCTCTTGTTGAGGCCTTGGTTTCCAACCTATGGCATCTCTCTGTTGTCTGGCAAATTGAGGGCTAGGAGTAGATTGATTCCTCTCTACATAGTCAAACAACCCATAACCTAATTCTGCACCTAGGTAAACTGAGTACTCATCTGATCTATCTTCTGAGTCAAGAGGGAAATCGGATTAGGAGCACTGTTGTTGGAAACCTTAGTCTTTGCTTCTGCCTTGGCACAAGGGTACTGAAAAGGTTCTACCTTTGAATCAAGGAGATTCTCTTCAATGTCAACATTGTACTCCTTGGCTTTTTCCAATGACGTGGGCTTCTTCTCTTTCAGAATGAAACGAAGTTGCCCTTCAAAAGCATTCATGTAAAGGAGACGAACCGATGAGGCTGCATGACGGAACTCTGTTGGAATCTGGTTGTACAACCTCTCAAATTTAGTATTGAATTCCTTCACTGTGTCATTCTCCCTTTTCCTTATCTGATTGAATTGAGGTCCAAGCGTCCCACCGTTTGTCTTTGTTGACCATTTTCTCTTAAACAAGTTGGAAAAAGATTCATAGCATGTGAGATGATTGTCAGGGAGGCCTATGAACCAATCAAGAGATTCTTCGGTCAATGATGAAGCAAATATCCTCATGGCTACATCCTCATGTTTGATCCTTGCATTGTCCATGTCTCGGCCCATGACATAAAGATGATCCTCAGTGGTCACTACATTGTTTCTTGGGAACTTTGGCAACCACTTGTTAGACTCTTTTGGCATTGTATTGGGGTATCCCTGGATGCTGGACATGTTAAGGGGTTTGTAGAGGTCCTTTTCCCAAGGGAAATCCATTGGAGCAAGGGGAAGGGTACCGTGGAAAAGGGTTTTGACAACGAGAGACTTGAGAGTAGGCCTTCTTTGGTAGACCTTAGAAGGCTTGAACCTCATAGGGGGAAAAGTCTTGGAAGAGGAAGGGTTCTGGGGGGGTGGGGTCGCTAGATGAGCTTAAAGATGAGCTCATCAAGAAAGGTGGAAAAGGAACGTCCCTTGGGTGGATTCGGCATGAAAGCTAGGGTAAAGGATTTGGGATAGCTTTCCAAAGTGTCGTTAGGGTTCCAAAGAGGATTCAAAATCCTCCCCGACAACGACGCCAAAATGTTATCGCACAAGTTGTAGGTTGGGAAAAGACCGACCCAACCACCAATTGGCGAAAAATAGGAGAGAACCTTCCTACTTTCACCTTAGGAAGGTGTTCTCGTCACTTTAGAGGTGAGGTAGTCACCTCATGGGGGGAAACCCGATGACCCAAGGGGGGAATTGAGATGGAAAGTGATAAGTATGAGTGGATGTCCCTAGAGGTCAATTCTATATGATAGGAAGATCTTGGAAAGGGGTCTTGGGAAGGTTCAAGGATTTCCAAATGAGTTGAGTGGCCCACCGAGAGTGGAGTACCTGCTCGAGACACAATAAAAGCCAAGGATACTTGCAATATGTTAGTTGGACAAGCAAGTTAAGCTTGTTGTCCCTAATTGTAGAAAAATTAAATGATATATATCAGCTCAATAAAAATATCAAAGGATGCAATATAAGTGATAAGAATATGATAAAATAAACAAGAGGGAAGATAGTGAAAGCTAGCCCAACTCATCAACAATTAAGCAATAAATTTAGCACAAAATGCAAGGCTGAAACAAAAGGTTGTTGCAGTGATATTATCATCCTTATGGATGTAGAAAACCAATCTTAACAGTAGAAAAACCAGCCACTAGAAACCACTTCTAACTAGCCCAATAGGTGTGCTAGGGTTAGTAGAGAGTTAGGGCAAAGTTAGGTCTAAATCCTAGTGTTAGTTTATGAATTATTAAGTGTTATAGGGTCAGTTTTCTATAGCCCTATTTTATGTAGGTTAGTTTTGTAACAGAAGCAAGAATTTGTGGTTGAAAGGGGACACCTCAATGAGGCAAGGGAGCCAAAGGCTCAAGGAACACTTTCCCAAAGAGATAACTTCAAAACTTGAAAAATTCACGTTTACCAAGGCAACAATTTATTTCTCCAATGCAACAAGTAATGACTAGTGCCTTTAATAATTGGGTTAATGGAGTCAAGTAGAGAAAGAGCTAGAGGTACTGCCTCCTTGGGGGTGTAAATCCTCTTACTCCCCAAGGCAAATATCCCTAGCTAGGGTTTAGGCTAAGAGGATGTATGCCCTTATACTTCTCTTAGCAAATCCTTGTTAAACCAATAAAATGTAAGCATAAAATGATGGAGACTAAGGTGGGGGTGTATGCCCTTATATTGTTAAGTTTTTACTGTTGTTATTAGGTTATTTCCAAATTACATGATCATTCAATGCATTTCCAAAACAACAACATAAAGAGGATCACTGAAAGAAACACAATCACAAGGTATGCAACATTTTAACCTGGGAAACCCTCATGGGGGAGAAAACCCAGAAAAAACTTCCTGAATAATAGATTTCCAAAACAATGCCAAGACTAAGACCAAAACACCAAGAATAAACCAAGACTAAGCATGCGCCTCTCTTCTTCTTCCTCCTGCAACTGCCTTCAAGATATGTGCACTAGATGAGTGAGTGTGAGTGTGTGTAAGTGAGGCACCATCCTCACATATAAATACTAGTTGAGGAGGTGCTAGGGTTATGTCTCTTCACATGGTAGGGCCGACTTCTTCTAGAAGTGGTTAAAATCACTTTATAAACACTAGGGGCCGACTTTACAATTACCACCATATAAATATGGTTTGACCAATCCACAAAAGGGGATTTGATCTTAACAAGACCCGACATGATCAATCCGCAAAAGGAGATTTGATCTATAAGAAAATAACTCAAAATTAATTAGATTATTCTTCGAAGTTACCATATTTCAACACTCCTCCTTAACAAGAAGGGTATTCTACTGACATGACCCAATACAACATCATCAAGAGAAGGAGAGGGTGGCATCATCATCAACATCTAGAAAAATTACTGGCACATCTATAAATCATCGAAAGTTTTTCTCATCATCAATATCATCATCGTTTACAATTGGAGCTGGAGTAACATCATCATCATCATCAGCATGAAGTTGAAACATCAACATCAATAGCACGAAGCTAGAACAACAACATCATCAACAACACAAAACTGGAACACCAACATCATCAACATCACGAAGCTGGAACAACATCATCAACAACACGAAGCTGGAACAACAACATGCTCAACATGTGGAAACAAAATGAGGCAGGTCCATCAACAACATTTGTGGTACTCTGACAGACCGTCCTTAACGGACCTTCGGGATCTGCCTAGGAATCATAAGATTCTCTAGGATATAAAATTCTAACTGAGCTACCACTACTGACCACAACTAGCATATACATGCAAAGGTACTCTGACAGACTGTTCTTATCGGACCTTCAGGATCTTCCTAGGGATGATCAATCCCCTAGGATATAAAATCCTAACAGAGCTACTTGTTATTGGTTAGGATACCATAGTATCATCAACATCACTCCCCCTTTCGAGGGAGGTCCTTTTGGACTACACCAAGCTTGTCTCGGAAGTACTCAAACTTCACATGAGACAGAGGCTTGGTCAACACATCTGTAACCTGCTCATCTGTGCCAACATATTAGAGCTTTACAACCCCCCTCTGCACCATATCACGAATGTAGTGGTACCAAATCTCTATGTGATTCGACTTATCATTGAACATTCGGTTCTCCGTCATATTTATACAACTCTGGTTATCACATAGAATCACAGTGGATTCCATCTCCAGATCGAATAGACCTGTCAACAACTTCTGAAGCCACATGGATTCACAACTGACAGAATATGCTGCAATGTACTTTGCTTCTGCTGAGAGAAATATTGGATTGCTTCCTTCTTTTCCATGAAGTCATGGCTGACCCCAAAATGAAACAACATCCTGAAGTGCTCTTTCTGTCTGAAGCACTTCTAGCCCAATCTGAATCAATATAACCATACAGTCTGAAGTCATGATCTCTAGTATAGCAGAGACCATAATCCAACGTACCTTTAAGGTATCTCATCACATGCTTTGCAGCTACAAGGTGAACATATCTAGGTTCCACCAGATACTGATTCAAGGCCTTCACAACAAAGCATATGACTGGCCTGGTATTCGTCAGATACATCAATGATCCAATAATCTAAATGTATAGAGTAGCATCAACCAACTCTGACGAAGTATCAACCAGGAGCTTCAAATTTGTTTCCATGGGTGTGTTCATGGATTTACATTCCAACATGTCAAATCTCTTCAATATTTCAACTGCATACTTCCCTTGGTTAAGGAAGATCTTCTCTAGGCTTTGCCAAATTTCAAGACCTAAGAAATAATGCATCGGGCCTAGGTTTTTCATCTCAAATTCTGCAACGAGCTTCTTCTTGCAATCTGTGATGAGCTTTTCTTCTCCAGTCAGGAATAAATCATCCACATATAATAGTATTATAACTGGCTCATCATTCATAACCTTGAAGAGAAGGTTAGGATCAACTTTACTTTAGGTAAAGCCCAAGCTCGTCAGGAAACTATCAATTCTTCCATACCAAGCTCTAGGAGCTTGCTTCAACCCGTACAAGGCTTTCTTCAACGTGCACACATGAGTCTTTCTATTTTCAACTTCAAACCCATGTGGTTGTTCTATGTACACTTCTTCTTCAATAACACCATTTAAGAAGCTGTTTTCACATCCATCTCGTGTAACTTCCACTTCAGTTTTGCTACAAGAGCTATGATGGTTCTGATAGAAGTGTATCTGGCTACAGGAGCAAATGTTTCTTCATAGTCCATACCTTTCTTCTGAGAAAATCCACAAGCCACAAATCTTGCCTTATGTTTTTCAATACTTCCGTCTGCTACATGTTTTATCTTGTATATCCACTTGGAAGATACCACATCTTTGTTCTTTGGTCTGGGAACTACTTCCCATACATCATTATTTATAATGGACTGGTATTCTTCTATCATGGCATCCATCCATTATTTCTTTTGAATGGGTTCTTCAAAGCAAGTAGGTTCCTCTTCTACGAGATCACACATCAAGGCCATATAGCTAGAGAATGGCTTAGGATTCTTACTTTGTCTCATGGTTCCTTCTGGGGCACCATACTTCTCTGCGTCTTGAATAAGTTCTCTTGCACAAGCTAGCTTTCTCTTGTGAGAGATCATCATACGGGGAGGTTCTTGAGATTCTATCATATCATGATCTTCTGGAATCTCATCATCAGGGGTAGCTGTAACTTCCTTCACGGGTTCTGCAACTCTGGGAGCCACAAGTTCTTCATATACTTCTTCAAGCTGGCATTTCCTTGATCTTTTGAGTGTTGCATCTTCATCAAATGTTACATCTTTGCTAATCTCAATATGATGGTAACCTGGTATGTAAATTCTGAAGGCTTTGGAGACCTCACATTATCCAACAAATATTCCCTTTTTTTTTGAAGGATCCAACTTAGTTCTCTTTTCTTTTGGAATGCGTACATATACTGGACAACCAAATATTTTGAGATGGATTACCAAAAATTTCGCTCAAGCTGCCAAAAGATGCGCTAGGGAAGGGCACACTTCCCTAGATAGTTTTTGGTAAAAAATTCCTCTTCAATAAAAAACCCTAATTTTCTTGTACGACAACAGTTACGTCTAGATACCTAGTGAAAGATGCTCTATTCGATCAATCTTTGATACCATGTTAAGTTTGTACTGTTGTTAGTAGGCTATTTCCAAATTACATGAGCATTCAATGCATTTCCAAAACAATAGCATAAAGAGGATTACTGAAAGAAACACAATCACAAGGTACACAACATTTTATCCTGGGAAACCCTCATGGGGGAGAAAACCCAGCAAAAAATTCCTCAATAATAGATTGCCAATACAATGCTAAGACTAAGACCAAAACACCAAGAATAAACCAAGACTGAGCATGCGCCTCTCTTCTTCTTCCTCCTGCAACTGCAATTGCCTTCAAGATATGCGCACTAGATGAGTGAATGCGATTGTGTGTAAGTGAGGCACCATCCTCACATATAAATACTAGTTGAGGAGGCGCTAGGGTTATGTCTCTTCACATGGTAGTGCCAACTTCTTCTAGAAGTGGTTAAAACCAAAGTTACAAAAATCGTATCCGAGAAAAAATAGCCGGGGGTCCAGAAAAAATCGTTTCGGATTCATCGCGAAAACATCGACAAACATCGGCAATAGTTCGACAAACTTAAAAATCGATTTTTCCCGATTTTCCCTAAAAATCACGATTTTTCCCGATTTTCCCTGATTTTTTCACGATTTTTCCTCAAAAAATCATGATTTTACCCAAAAATTGCCAAAAAATGGGCCAATTTTTCCTGCATTTTTTTTTTAGAAATTATCGTTTTTTGGATCAAATCGTGATTTATCGCGATTCTGGCGATTTTTTGGAGATTTTTGTAACATAGGTTAAAACCACTTTATAAAGACTAGGGGCTGACTTTACAAATACCACCATATAAATATGGTTTGACCAATTCACAAAAGGGGATTTGATCTTAACAAGGCCCGACATGATCAATCCGCAAAAGGGGATTTGATCTATAAAATAATAACTCAAAATTAATTAGAATATTCTTCGAAGTTACAATATTTCAACATATACTTCCCACCTAACTCTAGCAAATAACCTTGACTTGAATAACAAAATGATAGCACAATGTAAAAATCCTTACCAATTCAAGGGAAAAGCTAAGACAAACCACCACTATAGCTAGAGAAAAGCCTTTCCAAGGCTAGCGCATCACTTCCATCAACCAATAACCAAAGAGATAGCCATAAACAAGAGCAAGAGAGAGAACTAGCCAAAGATAACAAAAATTTCAGTCCAATACTTCTCACAATGGGAGAGTTGTGTTATAAAATGAGATCTTATGATCTCTATTTATACAAAATGTCACCAAAATAGCTTGTCCACATAATTTTAGGTTAAACCACAAGACTAGGGGTCAAAAACCCTAATCTTTCCCCTTTACACAAATAATATTAAACAATTCACTTAAAATTTACTTTTACACAAAAGGAAACCCTAACTTAAGGTGACGTCACCCCTATAGGGGACATTTTAACACCAGGAGCAAGTTGGTGTTGGAGAAGTGTAGTTAGGCTTCCCAAAGCCACATGTCAATCATCCAAGTCATTTCTTCATGGTCAAAGCCTCATTCTCCTCAAAACGTCCTTGTGTCAATGAATAACAACCTCACCACCAAACCCTAGCCCTCCTAGATGACATCATGCCTCCAAAGGTGACGTTTTTCCTTTCCTAGGAAAAATGTTTGGCACGTGAGGGCTAGGTTATGTTGTCCACAATGCCTTCTAGGCCTCTGAAGGTATGTCTCTCTCATCCGGCTGCGGGCCCTTAGCATCCAACCTGTGGGATTCAAGCCCCATGGAAGCCCAAGCTAGGCTTGTTCCTCCAAAACTGTCCACCAACTAGGTCCTCCAAAAAAAAATAAGCACACCCTGCAAGGATATCAAGTCAAAATATCATGATAAGGAAATGGGGGGTTTAAGTGATGAAAAGTGGTAAGTATGGTCGGGAAAGGTACGATGGCTCTTCAAGGGAGTTCCTAGTAGCAAACCCATTCCCAAGGAAGACCACTTAATAGGGCACAATGTCAACCACCAAGGTGAAATAGGGAAAAAGGCATAACATCCAAGCATATGTCATGAAATCTAAAGTAGTCTAAGATATAACATACTCAAATGCCTCAAATATTGAAATGACACTCACCATAGTACCTGACTTGTACCTCATGGAGCAAAGCCCAGTGCCTCTCGAAAGCCAACTGGTGTGGTGGATTCCATTTGAAAATCTATGACCTCTATGGTGGTGAGAATGGTCTCCATCTGTGCAAGTGGATACTGTTGGTCATGTAGTCTCTCAACACTCCATATCTGCAACCTGAGGGCCTCGAGACATAATATCCTTAGTTATCCCACAAAATGGGGATAACAAAGCCTAAAGCCCAAAAGTGCTTGCAATTTAGGATTTTAACCCTAGACAAATTATCCTTGACTTAAGTGAAGCTATAAGAAGGGAAAAAAACGATATCTAGGGCCCAAACGTGCTTGCACCCTAGATATCGTTTTCCTCAAAGTCTAAAGCCTAAGGCCCAAATGTGCCTGCACCTTAGGGTTTAGATAATACCTCTTGGTTTCAATTAGATCAATCTTCAAGTTTAATGCATTTGAGATTCCATAGGCCCTAGAATGACAACGACACTGATCTAGAAGCAAACTTGTGGTGAAAGTAGTTGTTAAAGTCATTTTTCTAAATCTTTCAAGTGCCCTACTAACTTTACTATCCCTTACTCTAGAAAACTCACAATAATTATTGTTGTTGTTACAAAAGTTTTCTACAACCACTTAAAATTGTCTTGATTTATTGCATACACCTAATTATATGTGGCTTAACTTGTTCAGAAATCACCTCTAGAAATTGGAAAATATTCTATTGGTTAAATTCTTACTTTTCATGGTCAATATTGGTGTTTCTGAGCATTAATTCTTTTTGTTGTTGCAAATCATTTATTGTTGTTATACAAGTGTTTATTGCTGTAATTTGCAACAACCAATGCAATTTTGCTTGTCTAGTGTCTAAGGAGGTCATTGTTGCATGCTTTAGCTTGGTAATTGTCATATATATGCTGCAAAATGTCCTTGTTCCGGGCAGGTACAACAATCACCTTACAACCTCTCTTCCTCTCCTAGACTTAGACCTAACTAATAGGTGACCAAGATAGGAGGTAGTAGGCTTGGCTGTTTTTTTCTATTTGATCCCTTGAGGTCACCAAGGAAGCCTCCTTTGTGGTGGACCTCTTCCATCACTAAAACAAGGGAGGATTCTACTTAGGTGACAGTGGTATCTTCTTCCATAGTTACACAAGATTTGGGGATCTTGTGGAGGGCTTTGTACAAGTACAAATCCTGTGATAACAAGCATCACTATGAGGACCCACTTACCCTTGTTCACACCTTTGCACACATGTAAAGTAACTTGTAACTGATTTTTCCCACTTTTGAGGTCCATTTGCACATGCTTTGAGGAAATAAAGTGGACCCATTGCACAATTTTTATGGGTGCACTTTATATAGGGGCTTCTTCATGGTTGACTTGGTCCATTTGCACATATTTCAAGGGTGTGCACTCTCTCTCTCTCTCTCTCTCTCTCTCTTCCGAGGCAAATTCATGCATGGTGAAGGTTTGAATATGGACCCAAAGCACAATTCTATTGTTTTATTCCAGTCAAAGTGGTCCACAAGGCACAAGTACTAAGGGCACACTTGCTAGAAGAGATATTTTATTGACTTTTGGTCAAAAGGATTCTAGAAGAAGTCCTCTAACCATGACACTTGGCACTTTCATGCTAATATTGGGGAATGCAATCATTATTTGAGTTGTACACATGTCTTTTTTCACATATTTTTGGCAATTCTCCCTACATCTTTGACTCAATATTTTATTAATATTTTTGAGGTGTTTATTCCTTGGAGAGTGCCTATCTCATGGAGAGGACAAGTGTCTCATTGCATTTTTTTGCATGAGATAGATTTTTGAGGAAGATGACATGTGACACCATATTCATATGATACTTTATTTTCGCATTTGTATGGGTATTTTTTGTTTAATTTGCCCACTTAGGAGAGTATTATAATATTTTCCAGCATTTTCTAGAATAAAGGAAAACATGATTTTATTTGTGAGAGAATTGAGCTGAAATCTATATAAGGATTTGCTCACTCCTTGTTTTGTATATTGGATTTGGGAGAACTCCCTCCCTTGGAGATTAATGAAAAATCTATTGGATGTGCTTGGAGAATCAACAATTATCTGTGGGTGAGGTTATTTCCATATTCTTATTGCTATTTTCCTTATTGCTGAAATTATCTGAGACATATGTTCATGGAGTAGGACTTGGTATATAGATTCCACTTCTTTTGTTGTTGTGAATGGAGAATTGTCTATAGAGCACATCACTCTCTACTTAGTATAAGTGTACTTATGTAATGTTCCGAAACATATTTGCTTGGAACATGTTAAGTTTTATGGTTTCTGGTAGTGGTATTTTATCAAATACTTTGCTGATTTTAGTCTTCTTGAGTTGCGTTGGGGTTTATGATGATAGTTTTAATTGTGTTTGCAGCAAGTAAATGATAGAAATATAGCAACGACTTGTACTCAATAAGATGCAATAGAAGTAACACAAGAAATAGCCACAAACACCTCAGATCTAAGTTTTATTTATCATAATAGCTGACCTCATACAAAATGGAGCAGATCTGGAATATACATAGAATAATGATGCATGTGGCTGATAGTGCCTCCAAAATCCAATAGAGAGATGATGATATAGGATTCCAAAAGCCTCCCCAAGTTGAATACAAGAGATCTCTAAGTTCCAACCTTTACTTTGGCTGTTGGTGATGTCTTCTCTCTGCAAAGTGCACCCTCACTGGCTGTAGCAAGCCAAGAATTCGGCCTCCAAGGATATGGCCTCTAATCCATTGAAACCCACTGCCAAAAAGTATACTAGGGGATAGGAAACCCCTATGTCGAATCTCCAAGCTGTTGGGAAAGATCTTGCCCTCTAGAACACAATATCTCCTATGGCCAATGCACCCTCAAGAGAAATGTGCCCCAATGGAATATAGAATGAATGGGATGAAGAATACCCTCAAATATTGATGCAAATAGTTTTTGGGGTGATGGAAAACAACCCTGGAGTGAGATCTACTGAATATCTATCCACCTCTAAGCAAATCGAACCTGTTCTCCTCAACAAGTGTACCCCAACCTGCAAAAATCCTTCACTGGTGCGCCTCCTTGCCAAACTAATTACTGAAGTAACTCTGAACTGAATAGAAACTGATGTATAATGGTGAGGGAGGAATCTTTCACCTTCTTGGCCAAGCTTGGATTATGAAAGGTGGAATCTTTCACCACCGAGCTGATCTCTACGATTTGTTTAGTCAAAACCGCCAAGTATCATGGGCTCTCTAGCAAGAAGCCAGACATCAAAATGATAATTGTTATCACACAGTTTGTAGCTAGGTCAAATGGCTATAAGATGGAGGTCCAAATTGGCGTAACAGGAACCTATCCCACCCAATGTCACCTCGATGGGATGGTTCTTTCTATTTAGGGAGGTAAAGCCCAGGGGAGACGTCCCCGGTGACCTGGGGTTTTGAAGAGGCAAAGGTTAAAAGGACAAAGGTAAAGTTTCCCCTTCACAGATCACCACCGAAGCAGATAGTCCCGGCTAAACATCCAATAATGAAGTGAATCCCCAATGAAGAACACCTGCCTGGAACAAAGCAACATCAAACTAATATATATGCAAGCTATAATTCAATGGGTTAGTACTTCATAAGACTATCTGATATTAAAGTAAGCAATTATAACAATAAATATTGACGAAGTCAATGTTTGTTAATACAGCAATGAAATAATATCACTCCACCAATAAATATCAAGATGATGTAGCAATCAATGTATCCAATCAATCCCTCATTCAATAAATGATTTAAACACCATTCAATTGCTTATAAAATGAAACGTTGCTGCGTCAAGATGAAATAATCAAGGGTGACGTCAGCATTCCTAGGGTTAGCAGTTAGTTAGGGTTTCAATCTAGCAAAAAGTTTAGAGAGTTGTTTGATCACTTTCACTTCAACGTTGGAGGCCTAGATCAGTGCCTTAGGGTTGAATAGAGTTAGATAGTGAAGGATGCACAAGTTGAAGGGGACGAGATTCAAAGGACTAGAGGGAAAGGTTTCAAGGTGCTGCTAAAGTAGGGCCTCAAAGACGGAACCCTAGGGGAGAGAGGCTCACTCCGGTGTTGCTAAAGCAAGGCCTTGTGCTCTCTCCTCCTTCTCGGTAAACAACTAGCTCAATGAAAATAAAAGTCAAGAAAAGAGAGTTTAAAGAGGGAGAGTGTTGCTAAGGCAAGGCTCTTTCATCAAACCCTAAAAGAAAACGGCCCTAGGTGTAGATAACCTAGGCCTGGGACGTCCTCTTCCTCTTGAAGTTTAAAGGTACGACTAGATTAAGGGAAGAAGAAAGGAGTGTAGCTATGGCTAGGCTCTCTTCTTCTTCTTCAATGGCTAAAAGGTTTTTCTATTAGGGGACATGAGATAATGACCTACTTGTGTGTTTGTCCCCTAGGGTTTTGATTCAACAATATCTATAAATAGATGCAAGAAAATAAACTACAACCATTCAATCAAGAAGTTTTGCAGAAAAATACGTACAAATCATCATAAAATAATCATGCAAACCCTAGTTGTAAACCTTCCTTCAAGAAAAACACCATAGAATGCCAAAAATCTCCTCCTTCAACAAATGCGCCTTCCTTAGTTCAGCCAATAACCCCAATAGGGTGAAAAAATCAGACCTCTCTAATGAGTGAGTGATGTGTTATGATAAAATGAGAAACTCCTCAATATATAGCGTATCAATGACCTAATTTAATTTTTAGGTCATAAAAAGGGTCGACAAGGCCATAATACTGTTTTTACATTAAATTGTCAAATTAAAACCCTAATTGAGCTGTAAAACACGTAAAAGCCCCTTCAAGGGAGGTGCTAGCCCCTTCTAGGGAAAATGAGACATCCAGGAGCAAAACATTAGCCCCCAGGGGCCTCTCCAACATGCCACACGTGCCACTGTTGCCCAGTCTGCCTCCCAAAATGTCCATGAAGCTGGATGATGTCATGGTGAGGATGGGGATGTCCTGAGCCTTCCAAGGCCAATGTTCCACTGAAAAGGGGTCATTCCCCCTAGGTTGGGCTCTGCCAAAGTGCTTCTGATGGAACGCCCTCTTCTTCTCCGGTGCAAGACCCTGATCAAACACTGTCCTGTCTCTGCCCCCTGATGGGGTCTCAACATCCATCTGGTGGGCTCTTCAGCCCCATGGAGGTCCGAACTGATCATCTCCCCATGTGTAACGGTCCAAATGGTACCTGTCCATCGGGCATGGTCCTGCACATCAGAGATTACGCCCTCCATGGGCTCATCAGTCACCAGGATCATAGCAATGTTAATCACGTTTCATCATCAATATTATCAAACATATGCATAAGACCCTAATACATTAGTCAATAGCTCAAAGACATTACAAAAACCTACAATACAAGACTGGATAAAAAGACAAGACGTCCTATTGGGCTAGTATCCACAAGAAAAGGAAAGTTTCCAGGAGGACTTTATCCAAGCCATGTAAGTGAGGTGATGTGGCTAGAGGATGTCCAGACATGTGGGTGAAGTGAGAGCCAAGGATGCATAATGTTATCTGTGGGTGCCTTTGTAAAAGGCAAACTGTACCTGTCATGGATGCATTTTTCCAAGCCCGTCCTTGCCTTTATTCTTTTCTTGCTTTTTCTTTTTATTCAAGGGCTAGCCAGAGGACACTGCCTTGGCATGCTGACCAAAGCTGACAGTCTTACTCACAAGTACTTTCACAGAGATGAGAAGGCTGGCTCGTGATGAGACCCCCTTTCCCTTGGCCATGCAACCAAAGGACACTGCCCTGGCATGGTAACCAAATGGTGGCAATATCATACTGCTAGGTACCCATGAACCTAATAGGCTGGCTCGTGATGAGACCCCCTATCCTCTGATTAGATCTTGTTTCTTATTTTCTGGGTCCCTCTTGTTTCTTGCCGAGNGGTTTCATTTTTAGGCTTTTATCTTTTACCAGCTGCTTTTACCTTCTGGGCCTTTAGCCCCTTCTTCCCACGAGATAAGGTGCAACCCTACAAACAGGTCAATCCAATGCCCAGACAAGGGGAATGGGATAAGTGAGCGGGAGATAAGATGAAAGAGTGGTGCTATGATGGGAGCGGACGATGGCTCTTTAGAAATCCCCCCAGTGGCAAACCAAGACCTATGGGCACAGGCTTGCTAGGGCACCCTGTCAATCTCACCAAGCATGGTCAAGTGGGCTAATGTAAGATCCAAGCAGTTGTCAAAGATAAAAGGAATCAGATGCATATATTTAAAGGTTTTAATGATCAAAAGTGACACATACCATGATACCTGGACCAATTACCTCATGGAGCAAGAACCTCCTCCGATACAAGACCAAGCCGAAGGTGATGGATGCTGTTGCTGTTGACAAGATGAATTTGATGAGAGAAGAAAAGGATGGGCCCTCCAGGGCCATGCTTAGGTCAATCCTGTTCTTGGTATTCCATGTCTAGGACCTGTGGGCCTCAAGACATGATCTCCTAGTTATCCCTAAAAATCGGGGATAACAATAATCATTATAATAAGAGAATAGAGGCCCCTATCTCTCTTTTATCCCCCTGTTCATCTTTTCTCTCCAACTGACTTTTACTTTATTTTTAATATTCCTTAATCAAATCACTTTATTAATTAATTAACCTTTTTACCTCTAAAAAGTGATTTATTCGTCCTTATGGATTCCCCAGCTATTGAAAGTCACTTATCATCATCTTATCTTATAGTGCTCTTCCTCCCAATTTCGATGAGCTATTACACTAAGAGGTTTCTCCAAATATTATGCCCAAAATGACCTCCTTAGTGAATTTAATTAAAATATGCTCCATAATAACTCAAAATTACAGAAATCGTCAGAATGCAACGAAACCAAAGACAAGTTGTGCGGAATGGATCTTGATGATGAGATATGATGAACGATTCAAGTCGGGCCCAATAAAACCCCTCAATATCTCTTGAACTCACTATTACCCCCATCTGGCTACTTCGGCAGGCATCCCACTCTGTAACATAGTAACATCCAAAAATGGGGACATTACAACTTATACATTACTCTTGATAGAAATAATCTTTATGAATATTGGATGTTATCTACATTTGTGATATCCTTAGATTTATTTCTGCAATATAGGACAGTAAGGAGAGAGGCAACATTGCTTGTACTTTTCAGCCATTGTGTTTTCTTTACACTTTTAGGATGGCATGCGAGATTTGTTATGACCCCATGTTCTCAATGGACACAACACTAATCTCTATTCCACCATCCATTTCTTTTTCCTTCACTTTTATAATTCCATTTTGCTGGAATTTTCTCTTCAAATCACCTTTGCACTCCATATCCTTAAAATTCTAGCAATCTTGTTTAGGAAAGCCTCCCTTGAACCAGAGGAGAGACAGCCTAAAGAGAAAAGGAGAATTGGTGAGGTGGTAGTGACCAACTTCTAGTACACAAGTCTATCATCTATGTGCTTGAGACTTTTACATTTTCATGATGACAGATTTTTTGGTAACAAAAGGTTTTATTACAACAAAATCTAGCACCCTCAAATGATATAAAATCATGAGCATCAAGAGGCTATTCTTGGGAAACTCGGGAAGGCTACCCACTATCACCATGGTATCTCTTCCTCTCACTTTTGGTTGGATCTTCTCCTACTCAAGGGGGGCTTCCCTGAAAAGTAGGATTGCTAAGGCTATAGAGTGGAAGAACAAGGTGATTTAGTGAAAAGTAGCCTAAGAAAAACAAATTGATGTATTATAATGGAAGAATGAATGGTGTGAAAAGGAAAGATGAAGGAAAACCCCAAGACCAAGTTCCTAATCACACCTTGGGTGAATGGATTCAAGGAAGCATAAATCAAAGCGGGAAAGTGCATGAAAATGTAAGACAATAAGGGATGCTATGCATGTCATAAATCAGCCTTAATTTGCTGATTTCTATAGTAGAAAATTACCTTAGAAAGCTAGAGGTACCATATTTAAGCATTTTCATAAAAGTGAGGTTATGTTAATCTAGCAAAAAATGGGTTTATTATATGAAAGGTTAACACAATAAAAATAGCAATAAGAGGGATAGCATCCTCACATTATTCTATCCAAATGAAGCACGGTTCATTACAAGGCAATCACAACATGCTACAAGGGTTTCCAATACAAAAATAAGCATATGAAAATAAAGTGCGCAATGAAAGCGTCGCATAAAAAATGATATATACCTCCAATATGGCTTAAGGATCTAAGGGTACCAGCTGCAAACTCCATCAATCTTATGAAAATCACAATGTGGAACCTCATACTATATGAGGTGTAACAAGCTCCATTGGCGAAAACCGGTCTCTCTAATGGCCACTCCCCTATTTGCAACCATTCCAAAATGGCGAAGCATATGTTGTGGGAGTGTCAATTACCAGGAATTGTTGGGATCATGTGCAAATGAAATAGTTGACTCTTCTTTAGGGGAGAGTGCATTGGCATGTAGTTTTGCATAGCAACTCCAAGTCTTTAGTTTGCTCTTCATTCAGTGGCATTTGGCACTATATGAGGTTCTCTGCTTTATTTGTCCTTTGGAAACCTTGTTGTAACTTGTAAGTTTTGTTTTTAGAATCAGGTCAGCTCTTTGTCATATGTGGAGAGATGAGGTATGCATGCAAATGTTGGAAAAATATGTTTTGCTTATCAAATATGCCAAGGTATTAGAACTTGATACCTATTTAGACTTCATTTTTTCTTTAGTAGCATTGTGGAAGAGGATATAGTGCCATTATATATGCCATTCTGTCTTAGATTTTTTCCTTTGCTGATGTAAATATATTTATGTGAATATAAGTATTATTTCAAAAAACAATCCCACACTTTGGAGATGCTTCAAACTATTCTAACTCCACTACAAGGTGATCCTATGATGTTGGAGATTCATCCATAATTCATTTCCATGATTTCATCTCTCATCTTTCCGTCTTCAATGGATCTCTCTCTCTTTTTCCATTCAAAGTTGGTGTCATGATCTTCTACTCTCTTAACAATTTTCTAGAGAACTCATTGGGAGTTCCCACTTAAGCAAGGACTCCTTGAACCACACAATGCTCCATATACTCATCCGACTTTGGGAGAGGATCCACTCAACTCCTTGGTCCTAGGCACCTCATCTATGAAGCAAAATGTGTTCATCCGATTCAAGTACAACACCACTTTTGTAGTTCTTGTTTATGGTCCTTCTACATCAATGCTTCTCCTTCTTGAATTTTGGAAAGCTTCCACAAGTTTTGTTGTTAAGCAAGGAGGTCATCCAATGACTTATTACCACTGGTTCAAACACTCTATTTTTAACAAGAACCTAGCTATGTACCAATATCCCGTCTACACAAATCCCAAGGATTCTTTGCTACTTTGTTGGAAGGGGTGTACCCCAACTACAACGGATGATTTCCTCTAAGCAGGGAGTAATTTATGAGACTTAGTCCCTAAGTTCCTAGTGAACTTAGTTAAACTATGTATTTCACTTGTAATTTATACTTTGCACTTTATCTTTCTCCTATTTCATTGTAAATAATTCAGAGGTGACTTGGTCAAACTCAATCACTCACATTTTATTATATTTTATTGGAGACATGGACAAACGAACTTGATCACTCTTCTATAATTTTGTACTCCTACTATATATATTAATACAAACAAGTGTACAACATATGTGTACATTGCAACGATCTCCTGTATACTTGCATGCTTGCTTGTCCTCTTGGGTTTTCTATTCTTGTATGTGAGTATTCTTATTTTTGTTATGTGTTGATATCAAGAAGAGGGGTTCTTTCTGAGAATTGTGAAATTCCTTTCCTTTTCACTAAAACTCTTATTAGTGGCCTTAAATATGGCATTAACAATATGTCCATCAATTAATTCATTTTAAATACTCTCTGTTGTAACAAGATTTGGCAAGTGATAAAGATCATGAGTAGCCTAGCATTTCATTCAAATGCTACAAGATTTGGATTGGGCTGCAAGAAAGTAGGTAATACAATCAATAGCACATTTAGCATAGATTAACAACCCTAAACAAAGCCATATAATCTTCCCCAAGGTATTTTCTACCTAAGAGTGATGAATTTACACACCCAATATGTGCTTGTTGAAGGTGACAATTGTGAAAATATATGTTCGTATCTTACTCCTTCATTCCAATGTTTTCTTGCAAGATTGTTCTCTTTGGTAGAATCTTCATTGATCATGGAGAATCATATTATTATTATATTTGTTCCTAAAAAGAGCAGTATGCTCTTGCTGAGGAGTATGGTCTCCTTGCTCCTAATCATCTCTTGATTATGGAGGTTGCAAGGGCTTATCCAGAATATTGAGTTGTATAAAATAAACATTGGGATGCTAAGATCATTTTGGAGGGATTGAGAGTGATGCTTTGGCCGTCCACTTCTGTAGTATGATTCTTGTTGTTCGTACTTCGTGCTTCATCAGAGACATCCAATATCCCTGGTCCTTAATTATCACTATCTCTCCATATATCCCTGGTCCTTAATGATCACTATCACGAGGTGAGTTATTTGTCTTCCTTTCATTCTCTATGTTGGGATGAGGTTCGCCATCAACTCTTAGCTAAAGGAGCTCTTTTGATAAAAGATGCCCGATCTTAGGATCCAGCTGAGTATTATGATTTTATTTCAGCACTAGTTTCTCTGAGGAAGAGGTTATGATATCCATCGTATATACCCTTTCATCTTTTGTTCAGATTTTTGTAGATATAAGATGTATTTTTAAAAAATCATATTATTTTCCCTCCATGTTGTTGAACTTTTTATGTACCGTCTTTAATTCATTAAAACACCCTCAATCCTTTTTCTATAAAATGTAAATGCTATGGTGCAACTCCTTACATTCGGGTGTAGTCTTCTGTGTTTATTGTGGCTCAAATGGTAAGTAAATGGTGATTAATTGGTGCTCACAAGCCGTTAATAAGTGAAATATTGTGAAGAGCGTACCACCATTTTGGGGATTCTAATAGGGCACAAAAAGGTCATGTATGGTTAAAAGTGTTTTATGTGTTTTATGTTATAGATACTAATTGAAAAATTAATAATAGCAGAATTAGTTGAATTATAGAAGTGGCCCTGAAAGGATAGTTGAAATTTTGAAAAACTAGTATACCATGAACATGATATGTCCCTGAAAAGGTTATAACTTAAATATAGGGATTCCCACCACCAACATTAGTCCTCAGTTTAATCCCGAGGAATGGGTCTGAGCTTTCCAGGAGCAAATAAAGTCAACTTTTTACAAACATTTCCTTAGTTTTGTTTTAATGAAATATGTTCATTTCCTTTTTGTTTCAATATTTTCCTTGCATGTTGATATTTCCATTGATTGTGGGATATTTTAATGCGCTTCTTTTCTATTTCTTTGAGACTCCACATTTTAAGAATTTCATTTCAAGTTGGTGTATTTAAGTGCTTTCTTAGTTACTCCCTCCATTGCATCATCTTATAAGAAAAGGAAATTATCTAAAGCATTAGTCCAATTTGTTGTATAGATCACTGCAATTAATTGAAGGACAACATTCTATCTAAGACACATGAATGACAGTTGCAGTGTCCGCCCATCGTATTTATTGCTCATAGGGAGACGTAGCAATGTATCATCCAATATTTGATAAGTAATCAAATAGACAGGTCCTTGATCAAATCAGTGCGGCAGTTGATGTGATAATCATATTAATAGTGTGCTCATTGGCACCCCATGAACGAAAGATGAAAAGGAATTGCTGTGTGATGGAGTGCATCACTTCTCAACTATTGTGTCATCTTCTTTGCGGAACATGCGAAACCAATACTTAGATAAAATTTCAGGAAGTGAAATCCCTAAGAAAAATATGGCATAAAATAGCACATCTTATGTATTGATATCTTATGGATTGATATTCTTAGGATAAATAAATGGGTTCTCCTTTTTAGGTAACAGAACGTGTAAGCTGCTTATAGTACAAACTGTCTGAAGGATAATGAAATTCAAAATAACAAATGCAGATGAACATTAATATCCAAGTTCAACTAAGGATTTTGGCTCTTTCAATGAATTCATGAAACCTTATAGTATCCTACATAGATCTCGTTTCCCTTTTTCAATCACAAAAGATTCACTAATTACTGAATTTTGCGAGTATTTGCAGCTTAACCTTGGGATCTATATGATGGATGACAAAGCTGAATTTTCAGTTCTGGTTGATCGTGCGGTTGGAGGTGCAAGCATTCAAGATGGGCAACTTGAACTAATGCTTCACAGGTTTTTTGAGTCTCTGTATAATTGAGAGAAATCAAATTATCACATTATTATCATTATTATTATTGTTAAATGCAGTAGCATTCTCGGAAAGTTTACAAATTTCTATTTATCATTTTTACATATATAAACACTTGAAAATCTAAAATATTTTTCTTTTGTGCTTTACCAGGCGACTGCTCCATGATGATTCTCGAGGGGTTGGTGAACCTCTTAATGAAACTGTTTGTGTACAATCGAAGTGTCAAGGACTAACAGTATGTGATTTCAAAAATGTATTTAGTTGTATA
>JASDQU010306464.1:119612-134215 GCA_032191745.1 Picea mariana | reverse complement strand
ATGTTAAGATTTACTTAAGTTAATTTGGCTTGTTGGACATGTGTTAATGTAGAGTCTAGGTTTGAATTAGGGTTGTTTGCATGGTGATTCCCTATCTCAACCACTAGGTCAAAACACAATGGGTCGCTTATCTCAGCTACTTATAAACACATATTAAGTGCTTGGGTTAACTACATTGATTGTGTATGTGGGTTAGATGCATGGATAGGATTATAGGCTATTGGCATTGGCTAGGTTAGGTGTGTTGCTTAAATGTGTCACTATGTGGGTTAGGTGTATAGATATGTGAATAGGTTATGCATGTCACTTACATTAGGTGTGTTGGTTATGTGTCTGAGTTTGTCACTTATATACATGGATTAGGTTCATGGGTTAGTTATATGGATTATGTGTGAGGGTTAGATGCATTGGTAGGTTTATAGGTTAGGTGCAACATTCATGTTAAGTGTGTTGTTTATGGGTACATTCTTGTGAGTTAGGTGTGTGATAAGGTGAATAGGCTAGGCATGTCACTTATATCAAGTCATGTGTCATTTTTATACATGGATTGCRTGCATGGGYTAGATTCATGGGTAGGTGCACATGTTGCATGCATTGCTTATGTTAGGTGTATGGATTATATGTGTAGGTGTGTGGTATGTTAGTTGTAATAAGAATATAAGGTGTACAAAAGGTGTATAGGTTAAGTGTGTCCCTTAAGTTAGGAGCATCATTTAATCTRTGTGTCACTTACATACATGGGTTAACTGCATGGGTTAGGGGCAAGAGGTAACTATGTGGGCTACAKTGTTGGTTATGTGCATGGGTAAATATGGGTGGGTAGGTGCATTGGTTAAGTGCATTATTTATATTAGGTGTTTCACTTATGTGTTCAGGAGTATGGCTAGGTGCATAAGTTATKTGGTGTCATTTATGTTATGTGTGTGAGTTCCTTKCTTATGTGTGTCACTTATATATATGGGTTAAGAGCATGGGTTAGCTYTGTGGGTTATTTGTGATAATTAGGTGCTTGGGTTAGATGCATATGATATGTGCTTGAGTTATATGCATAGGTTAGGTGCATCACTCATGTTAGGTGCGTTGATTATTTATTGAGTTGTGGCTTAGTGGTTAGGATGGGGAAACATCATGAAAATTGTACAGGTTCAAACCTCTAGTGATAGATCCCTTATGTGTGTGTGAAGGATGGTGTTTGAACTCCCAATGTTGGCTTTTCTCTGTCATCCTCTCCCTCAATGTATCTGGTTGTTGTGCATGACCCCTCTACTCCAAATGTGAGTCTAGTCAGCAAGCTATCGTTAGCCTGCATCCATCAACGAATCATGTTAGAAATAATAATCAATCATCATAACATCTAATCATATGTACATATGTCACATCAACAACATTCAAACCCTAACAGTCCACTCCCTGACTCGATCCAGATTCCAAGGGGTTTCATCGATGCGTCTGCATCCTCAATGTCCAGACTTCTGCACACTCAAGAGAACCACGTCAATAGCACATGTCTATGTAAATACAACAAAATAATGTATCCTCAAATCCACAATATCTCATAATCATAATCAAAACAACCAATAGTATAATAACCCAGATCACTTGCACGCAAGTGTCCTCAAAGAATAAGTTCTCTCAGTGCGCGCAAGAGTGGGATGTTACAAAAGGAAATATGAATATGAAGGGTACCTCTTTTCTCTCTCCTTCTTTGTACCAGATTGGCTCCAAGTTGTTTTCCAGGAATGGCTACAAGATCCCAAAATTTTTCATCTGATCCAACAATTGCAAGACAATTCTCCATTTTTTCCAGGGTACTCTTGGAACAATGACAAGCTTCTCTACAAAGGCCATTTGTATTTAAGCAAACAATCACAACTTAAATCCACAATGCTTTCTGAGCTTCATGCTACACCCACAGTTGAGCATTCAAGGTTTACCAAAACCTATGACAGGGTCAAGCTTTTTTTTGGGGGATGGTATGAAGCAGGAAGTCCGCACCTTTGTGGTGGAATGTGATGTTTGTCAACGCAACAAGGGAGAAAAAATCAAATCCCTCAACACACTACAACCACTTTTTATTCCACCTACTATTTGGAGGTATATTTCTACGAATTTCATTTTTGGCTTACCTAAATTGGGCAATAATTTCGTCATCATGGTGGTTGTTGATTGTCTTTACAAATATGCTCATTTATGTGATCTTCAATACCCATTCATCGCATCCAAAATGGATCAACTTTTCATGGATCATATCTTCAAGCTTCATGGCATGCCTCATTCTATTGTCTCTGATTGAGATCCCACTTTCACCAACAATTTTTGGCAAGAATTGTTTAGGCTCCAGGGAACCCAATTACATCTCAGCACATCCTATCATCCCTAAACTGATGGCCAAACTGAATTTGTCAACAAGTGTTTGGAAACATATTTTAGGTGTTTTTCATCTAAGAGGAAAAATCAGTGGGCTCAATGGTTACCCCTAGCTGAATGGTGGTACAACACCTCTTACCATACAACTACTCACATGACTCCTTTCGAAGAAGTATATGGAAAAAATCCACCTTTAGTTCTCTCATACATGCCCAGTGTCTCGAAGGTTAAGGAGGTTGACCACACTCTTACAGTTTGAGAGGCTATTCTCCGTACCATCAAATAGAATTTGGTCATGGCTCAGAATTGCATGAAGAAACAAGAAGATCAAGGTCGCTCAGAATGTCAATTTTCTAAAGGGGACCAGGTGTTTCTTCGACTGCAACCTTATAAGAAAACTTCACTCAAAGCTGACCATTGTTAGAAAATGGTGCCCAAATTTTATGGTCCTTATACAAGTCTCAAACATGCGGGATGAGTGGCCTATCAGTTAGCTTTTCCCAGTCATTCTAAGCTCCATCCCATTTTTCATGTCTCGTGCTTAAAGAAGGTGATTGGAACTCAATGCCAAACTCAAACTAGTCTCCCCTTTTTGGATGAAGAAGGATCCATCTGGTTGAATCCACAAGCATTCTTAGACCAGTGTGAGTGCCATATCCATCAACGCACCATCAAAGAAGTGTTAGTACAATGGAAAGATACAACTCCAAAAGATACCACCTAGGAGGCAACTACCATTCTGCAACAATTTTTGCATGTCAAGCCTTGAGGACAAGGCTATTTTTAAGGGGGAGGGCATGTTAGGTACCTAACCTCCTTAACCCCTCACATAGGTAGAATAATATATTTTCCATGTAATAAAGGAAAATATTAATAAGTCCCAGCAATAAGGAAGAATACGTCAAATGTAAGAAGACCTAATAGAAGCTTATGCTTCTAGAAGATATTCCTCTAAATTGTTCTTTTGGTAGATAGATTTAGTATAAATAGGATTCGATGGCATCTTAAGTCTTTGTCTTGAGAATTATTGTAATATAGCACTTCTTTTCTGGTGTTATAGCACAAATTGCCACACCTATGCATTTGTGACATGGCCCAACCCTTTACCTAGCTTGCTAATCAAAATCCCAACTTCCCTCATTAAATTCACCTAAAAAACTTGACTTTTCCTTATATCCACGGGTTTCCTTTGTGAAACATGCGGACATGCGTGCCTTTCTAGCTTGCAGCCCGCAGATGCCCTCAAAAAATGGAAAAAATAAAATAATTCCACTTTTCAGGTGGGGATTTTGGTTGGGCTCATTTCCCAACCTCCCTAAGCCCATAACAAATGGAATTCAACCTCCTTAACCTCTCAAAGATGGTATAAATGCACCATTGTGGGAATGGATGAGAAGGAAGGACTAAGGTGAAATATCATGCTCATAAATTTTTAGCAAGCTTCCCTAATCCCTTCATTCTATGAGTAGCATCACATACCTGGAAACTCTTTTTCTAGTGTTCCTTCCTTTCTCTATATAACTACAGGGTGTGTTCCCATCCCTGTTGAGTTATCCAAGGAAGAGCCTCACCACTAAGTTGATGCTTGAAGGTATTTGGAGGAACCTAGGGAATTTGGCTTTGAACTAGTACCGAAGGTTGGATCAGGTTGTAACTACCTTTCTCACATTGTTGTCAATAGAAGAGTTATTTTTCCCTCCTATTGTGTGTGTATTGGTTCATTGTAATGTTATATGCTAATGCATTTTATATATGGTTGAATCTATGCACATGATTTATGTTATTTGAATGTATAACTACCTTGTAGTAGTCTATTTTTGGTTTTCTATTGCAGGCTAGTTCCGAAATAGATCAGGAATGCTTCAAGAAGAGAGAGTGTGGATCGACATCGAATGAAGGATTCAAGGTGTGAGGCCTCTCTCTCTCTCTTTAAAAAAGTAATCATTTATTGTATGCATTGATATAGATGAGGGTAGGTTTTGTCTTCTAAATTTGGTCTTTCTTTGTTGTGACTTGACCCAAGGTCATAGGGAAAAAATCCCTTAATCAACTGGAGGTTCCCCCCTCGAAGAGGCAAGTGAACATTGTTTCCCATTAATAAAGGTATTATTTTGGTGTTGTGGTTTCATATATTGCATTGTTATGTTGTTATTCTCTGCATTATTTCTATTTTCTTCTATTATAATAGATCTGGTACCTTACATTAAATCAAACATGGGATCCCGATTTGGTACCATTGGGGCAATTGGGAAATCGAGAGATCAGAGAATTATTTACAAGTAATTAAAGTGATGCGAGAGTTTTCCCAGTACCACTAGCCCACCAACCTACTGTTTTATCATACCATTGGAAGATCAAGGAACCATGAGTTTATTAGAGTTTTAAACATACGACATCCCCAACCCGATACCACCAGCCCATGACCTATTGACCCATTGTGGTTACTGGGAGATCAGGAAAATAGTTTTATTTCCAAGTTATTTTTTTTAAAAGAGTATTTGACAAGTTTTTATTGGATTATAAAGAATTAAAATTTATTAAAAATACAAGTAAAAAGAAAATAAAAGATTGCAATAAATGAAATAAACAAAAGGGACCCATTATTATTCATTCAAACATTTGAGAATAATGGGGGGTTGTTGAGGCTCAACAAAACCATCCTAATTTACTAGAAAATACCCATAACCAACTATGATCCATTATCACAATCATACATAACACTATCACAATGTCATGGTTTTTCTTAGCCTCAAGGGTTAGTTCAATCAATTGAACCATCCACCTAAGGCATGTTTCCATTGGGAGGCCATAGGTCATAGCTTCAAACATAGTCAAGTCTCTCTAGTCTACCAACTGCTATTGTGGCTAGTGGTTGAGCCACCATCCATATGGCTATTCTTGGGAAGAGGGCGAAATTCCATGAACTTTTCCTTGAAAAAAAAATGTGGTCGTTTTCCTAAGGGATTTATTACAATGATAGGCCATTGTAATAAATATCTGAATCAAAGTTGCTTTACACTCAACGACGCCAATCGGTCATCACAAGAAAAAGAGAAGAAAATTGGAATTAGTGGGATTAATTAGTATGGAAAAAGGAACAATGTCAACCTAGATAACATTATATAGTAGTAAGCATGGAAGAGACTATACACTAGCAGTGCATGCAATGACCATCAAACATAGAAAAAGATGCAAACATACCATCATTACATTGATTTTTCAAAGGGTAAAGGATATAAAGTGTTTGACATTTATCATAAAATATATATATATATATAATTTGTGTAGACATATGGGATTATCAATAAGGAAGGAAAGGAACCAAAAGGTTACATAATTATTCATTGGGAAACTAATTATCCAATAACAATTGTATATGTATAAAAGTATATGACTTAATTCATGAAAATGCAACACCCTTACAACTAATTGACATGAATATTTATGCAGTTTCCACACCAAAGATCCAAAAAGAAGAAAAACAATAGGCATTTGATTTTCATGGAGGGTTTTTCCTATGCCTTGTTTTGATCATACTAAACTAAACAAGAGGCTCTATTCTACCAAACACCCATGAAAGATATAGAAACCCACAATTTCTAAAAGATATAGAAACCCATAATTACTAAAATCTTAAGACAAATTTTCATTCAAAATGTTATCTAATATCTCAGTTTCTTGATGACAATCTCACATAAATGACATAGTTTTGTTGAGATACTAATCAAACTGGTGTATTTAACATCCACGTACAATTGGTTAGTTGGCCTTCACATTGGTTTGTCCAATTCAAACTTTGTTTAATCCCTGATCACAAAATTAGAGTTCTTGATTTCCATGACAATATTATCTGGAAATGTTGGCTTTGCTTCAACCACCATAGTTTTGGAAGTAGGAAACCCATCACCCACAACAAAATTCCTTATAATCAAAATATTATCTAGAATATGAGGAGGTCTAATAACTTGTTTATTATTACTATTTTTATGTCAATAAAAAAGTATTTACTACACATCTCTCACATCACACCATGTTATAAAATTGTTACCCATATTCATAGATTCACCCATATGTAAATTATTTCTATTCTAAATTTTGTGTGTGTAAAAGGACAACCCATTTAGAGCTTGAATATCCATATTATAACCATACTAATGATAAAAACAACTTGAATATTCATATAACAATAAGTTGTAACTAAATAAATTACACAAGAAGGAGGAGGTGGTGGTGGTGTTGGTGATGACCAAGCTAGACATCAAATTGATGTATGATACCTCCTTGTTTGTGGGACAAGGGACCCCCTTCATGCAATGATTTGATTGCTAAAGTCTTCAGAGGTATACATACTCTATCCCCCTCTAGATTTGAACTTGTGACCTGTTAAGAGGAAACACATATTCTTAACCATTATGTATACTCAAACAATGTGACCTATTAAAAGGAAACACATGTTCTTAATCATTATACATATTCAAGCTGCATGACATCACAAGCTTATAACTATACTAATTATAATAACATCACAAACTTACCCAAATTTACAAAAAAAAATAAAAAATTAAATAAAAATTAAAAATTAAAAAAATATTATTCAAAAGAGTGAATAACCAATTTTGAGGGGAAAAAAGGAAAAGCACATCATGCCAAAATATGAAACTTAGTAAAACATGTGTCAAAATTATGATGCTAGAGCAACATAAAAAAAACATACTCAAGATAGAGTGGGCCTTCATTTATTAGTCCTTGCTTCGTAGGGACACTAATAATCGATTCATATCGATGTGCAAGCTTCTATGTATTAGTTGGCTTTGATTTTCACAAATTGCAATCATATATAAATATAACAAGGTTTAACTTAGAAAAACATTTGTGCCTATTACGTGGATCAATGATGGGGTTTTAAATGATATCTTCGAATTTTCCTTTTCCTATTACTCTTGACTAGGATTTTTTTTATATGGATATCCCTAAGTTTATATTTTAGGAAATTATTTATTGACTTCACTCACAAAACCGCAAAATCGCATTGATGTTTTATTAGTGTAGTAATACTAGCACAGCCACATAATTGTGGTTGATCAACGCCGAAAGATTGATAAGATGAAAAGAATCCTTAAAAGAATATATTAAATTTCATTATTGATTAACAAGTAAATGGTTGTGCTTCATTTATTTGGTGTTAATATTTTAATTTCTGTTAATCACTTACGTGGCAATCAGTTAGCTATCAAAGTAATTTTTAAATATGATTAGGTAAATATAAAAAAGTAAACACATAAACAAATGTCTTTATAATAGCTAGGAAGTTAATGATTGAAATCACAGCCATTTATTTTGTGTGACTACTAAGAATATTCCAGCCATATTTAATCCTGTCCATAAAAAATTTATTAAGCACTAAACCCCTATTAAATCTACCCATTGTCAATAGGTGTACGCCTTTCGGCGTAATAACCATATTAATATTTAATTAAAATAAAAGGAGGTGGCTATGTTAACTAGTTGAATCATCATCATGCAATATCATGGTGGTGGAGGAAACCATTTCACTAGGCCTTCAATAAGAGAATCCTTGGCCCATCATTATTTGATCGCTTGTTTCATTGGTTGTTTGATCCTATGTATCCATACTATTTGATGTTTCATTGGTTGTTTGATCCTATGTATCCCTACTATTTGATGTTAGATGTTAGTACGAGTGAGATAAAACCACCATTTTTTGGGCAGGTTTTGGTCTTGATTAGTTAATTTTTCTATTTGTTAGTGGTAAGCTCTAGTCAGAGAATCCACAAGGGCCTTTGTACCACTCTGATGAACATATAAGTGCCATGGAAATCGTGTAAGAATTTTTCTAATAGTTTCCAATGATAACTTTTTGGATATTATCATAATTTAATTCAATATATAATGTTATGGAAATCAAATATAAGACCAAATCAAAACTTAATGTTGGATTAATAATGTCCAAATTCAAAGACTTGGTATATAGATTCTACTACAGGATGGGGTTCAATGCTCTCACCTTCATTTCCCTTTCTTCATTGCTTATTTATGAGCAACTCAAAGGCATAACTTTGGGAGTTTTGGGAGTCATAATAAGGAAAAGGCACCACCTACAAATGATTTATCGAGTTACCACTTATAGCTAGTGTTATCCAAGATGAATTTAGAGACGTAGAAAAATTTTCTTGTTTCCTAGTTGAGTTGGGTCAACAAAATAAGTTTTTATCAACTCCTATCATGGTACAATACAATACTAACATAACGCAGAAGAAGTAGAATTGTAGAAAATTAGTGGTAGAGAAAGACTTGAATTGAAGAAGAGTGGTCTACCAAATGGTTCTCCATGTAGTAATTGTCAATGTCACATACATATCATGGTTCGATGTGAGAAGTCCACTAAACTATAAAAAGGAAATGTTCGTGTCTTGACTCATGACCAGAAAGAGGAATTTATTGGTGGACTCGAAAACTGCTCTTCATCTTCAATCTCGATAGTTCTAAGAATATAGCACTTCTTTCTTTGCTTTCTTGGGGTTGAAAAGAGAATAGTTTCCCCAAGTGATAATCCCACATCAAACACTTAGGTAATAGTTGAAGCTACCACTTTTTATATACTCGAATAGCTCCAACCCAAGTCGAACCAATTGGTCCAACTTCAAATCAAATAAGACCATTTTTTCCGATGCATTCCATCCCCAATGCCATAATGTAGCTAGTGGAACTTACCTACAAGAACGTAGCCAATCACCTCTAGAAATACAGGTTTTACTTGAATCCAATGAAGGGAAATAAGGACAAATTCAAGTTAAAAAGAAGTTATCAAAATAGAAGCCAATCACGATTAAGCCTGAAACACTTATTCAAAAATATTTCATTCAAACCTAATTATAGGGGACTAAGTTTCTATCCTAAATTGAAAATGTTATCGCTCACAAGCAAAGCTATGCAATGATTACCTAAAAATTGTGCTTGAAAGTAAGGAAGAAAACCAAGTCTTCTAGCAGTTTCTCTGGCTAGCTTGTAATATTTGTTAACCACGAACATAAGTAGAGCTCTCTCTAGTGAAACAAAACCAACTGATAGTAAATTACAATTATGTTGATGTTATAGCCAAAAACACCACTTCGCCAAGGCCGTGAATTTGGAGATATGTGGATGAGGGTTTGCTCGAGATTGAAAAAACTCGTAAAACATATTTGAAAATGTAAGGTGATGTTTAATTGAACATATTTTTAAAATAACTTGTTAAAATATTTTCCTCCAATATAATAATTTTGGTTATAAATTTATAACCCATAAAAAAAGATGTGAAATATAAATAAATTTCGATATTGATAATTTTCACACATAAAAGTAAAAGTGAAATGTAAAAAAACTTCATAGAGAATTTTCATACATACAAGTGAAATGTAAGAGAACTCTATAACAGAAGTTTGAATATTGAAATATTGTATTATTATGATTCCCATATATCTTGTCATCTAGAACTCTTCTTTAAATCCCATTTAATATTTCCAAATAATATAATTCGTATTTTATAGAATGTTATGTCGAAAACAACCACAAGAATGAATGAAATCAAGCGAAGCTTCATATGTATTTGGTCTCAACATTGATAATTAACACAAAAGTGTAACTCTATATTTATGTGTAAGTCCCTTGAATAAAATTAAAATATAATGCACTTTTTAATGTCTCAAATCAGTATATGGTATGGCATAAAAATGTGTAATAAAAAGTTGAGCAAGTAAATTATTTGTTAATAAATTTATAGGTAACTATGTGTACCATTGGCCTAGGAAACCATGTTAATAACATTCTTAGAATTTTTGCAAGAGTATGAAATGATGTATCGTCTTAAGTTGTATCTTGATGATATTTTGAAAATGTATTTCGTGTAATATCTGGTAGGTGATAGAGGTTTTTTTTGGGGAATAAATGTGTGTTGTAATTTTTTCTTTACAATTGTGTGCCTATACCTATAAATTTATGTGATTTTGTTTGCAAACTTTGTGTTCATTTTTTATCAAAAAAGTAGGGACTAGATACTGTACAACTTCTCTTTTGTTTGCAAACTTTGTGTTCATTTTTAATAAAAAAGTAGGGACTAAATATTGTACAACTTTCCTTTATTTTTATAGAAATGGATAGTGTGGAAATATCAAACTGTATAAAATATATAATTGAAAAATGAGCATAAAATCATATCCTAAATCATAATAGTAACTAACTATTCTAAATCCAAACGGTTTTTCCCAACCACATAATCCAGACTAATAGGAATTTGTTATAAATTCATAGTTAATGATACAAGTATGCTCATAAGCTAAGTTTAAAACGGATTCAAATTCAACCCAAGTAGATAGATAAAATTGGTAAAATTATTTACTACTTAAATTACATATTTAATATAGATATATATTAATGAACTTATAGAAGTTGATAACAAATTGTGCTTGGGACTTATTAATGTTTAGTGCGCAGTAGCGCAACCTAAAACTAAAGTAAACTTGGTGCTTTACATGATCATAGTTTACGTCCATAGTTAATTATTGATTCTGGGACTAGACTTTAGGAAATTTTTAGTGATTGAATTTGTTTTCTTTCGAACTAAATACCTTAATTTAAATTGCACTAAGAATTTAATTTGTTTTCGTGATTTATGATCAGTTTTGTTTGGGGACGTTACATACTTTGGAATGTTAATTGTTGAGCTTACAAATTGGATTATAACACTGACATGTATATGGTAATAGCGATGATTTTGTAATGGAATGTAACCAGACAATTGAGTAGTTTTAAATGATGTGAAATTTGAATGACAAACTGATGAGTTATGTATGGTATATGAGTTATTAAATGAATTTTAATTGCGTTAAGATTAAGCACCTTACCATCGTATTTCAGTGTTGAGTTTAGGTTATATTTGGTTATGGGAGTAGATACCTTCATGTTCCTAAGAACAATCACCAGTCATGAGACCTTAGATGGTGAAATTTAATCAGATGAATCCTAAACTTGAGCGTTGATTATGTTTCTTGAAGGTCCTAAACTTGCAGGGTAGGTCGGCAGGGTAGACATCTTTTTTTATCCTTATGTGATATGTTTGATCTTGAAAAATAGTGATGTATTTTAATTTTGTGTGTAGTGATATAGATGATCATAGAATGTGTAAATATTGATGTACGTTATTTTCGCATAACACTTGTCCTAACTGATGTTTCAAACAAAAAAAAAATTACCACTACTTTATTCACTCATATTCATGTCTTAATGGAGGGGTTGTTACATATGGTATCAGAGTGGGTTCATCCCTAGGACAAGGGATCCATTACACCTTCCACCGTGTTAAATTAAATAATTAAATATGTATCACTAATTAATTTTGAAATTGTCCATGCAGGTAATCATGGTTAGAGGACGCAGGGGAAGTAGATGTTGTGGTGCGGGAGGAAGAGGTGTGCCTCCTCCGATAATATCCATTCCAGAGGGATCTAACCCTCAGCGAGATGAGCAGACTACTGAGCAGGAGCAGGTTGTTGTGGGAGATGTGGTAGTTATGATGAGATCTTTCCAGAGCATGTTAGAGTTGTTGATCAATTTCTTGGATCGAGATGAGGGCAGAGCGTTTGTGCCCAATGAGGGTTCACAACGCGCTCCAGCTGGTAGTAGTAGTATACACAGAGAACTTGAGAAAGCGAGTTTTAGGGTGCCATGACCGACTTACCCTCCGAGGTATGGTTAGAGAACATGGTGATGTGCTTCACACTTCGTGATTACACCTCCAAAATAAAAGTCTGCATGGGGTTCTTTCAACTGAAAGGGAGTGCTATACTTTGGTGGAAGACACTCCTACCTCAACTAAACATGGTCATTGAAGACATGTCATGGGAATTGTTTGAGGAACGATTCTAGGAAAGGTACTTGTCCAATGAATTCATTGAGTGCCAGCTTAATGAGTTCAACACATTACGACAGGGTAGTCGTACGATACCAGAGTATGAGGCCAGGTTCATGGAGATACTAAGGTATACTCCACATTTGAACACGGAGAAGTTAAAGGTCAACAAGTTTATGTTTGGCCTTAACTTCAACATCCATGCAAAGGTGAGGATCTTGATGCCTCAGACGTTACACAATGCAGTTCAGAAGGCCCTCATTGCCGAGGAAGAGTTGAACAGTGGGGGTTAGGGAAGGAATCCTTCTAGACAGACTGGACAGACGACACCAGAAGGGCAACAACATCAGACACCATCCAGACATACTTCTGGGCATCGAGATACGCCCAAAGGACCTATGTTCTTGATACCGAGATGACAAAATCCTCAGCAAAGGGATCCTTATAGAGAACCACCACCACAACAACAACATCGTCGTATGCATCAACAACAACAATTTAGGCATGTTCATCGGAACACACCAGGATCACAGACTGTTAAGACATAAGCTTGTACTTCGGGGACTAGGAGCACTGGTATGAAGACTGGATGTTGGACTTGTGGAGAGCCACATTACCAACGATATTATCCGATTGAGAAGGCCAAAGTAGTTGGATCATCAGGACCCACTACAATTGGAGATTTGGGAAAGGCCCATAGGATACATCCAGCAGTGAACAACCTCCAGGATGAGAACCATTCCACTGTGCTGGAGACGTCAGGTATGATTGTCGATCAAATTTGTAGTATTTTTATAGATCCAGAAGCTACAAAGAGCTTTATTTCTAGTGCAATGCTAAAGAGAATTAAGGTAAAGGAAGTCGAGCATGACAATTTTAGATACGTATAAATGGCATCGGGTGCCAAACATAAAGTTGGAGGAAAGGTTATGGACTATAACATTAACTTGGGTGTTTTTGTAACGAAGGCCAACCTATACATCACGATAGTATGATCTTAAGACATAGTGATAATCATGGACTGGTTGGAATCACATGATGTGATACTTAACTGTAATACGAAATGATTAAGTTTGGCAGATGATTTTGGATAGAGAAGAGTAATTGTAGGAAGAAACCAGGGAGTGTCCTTGAGGTTTATTTCTTCCCTGCAATTACAAAAGAGTATGCGCAAGGGATGCAAGTTATATGCAATATTAGCACTAAACAAAAAGGGCAAGGCAAAAGGATTATAGAACATTCCTGTAGTACAAGAGTTTGCTTGTGTCTTTCCTAAAGAATTACTAGGTATTCCTCCAGAAAGAGAATTGGATTTTACCATAGATCTGAAACTTGGAACTGAACCTATTGCAAGAACTCCCTACCAGATGTCGACACCAGAATTGCAAGAGTTGAAAATGAAATTGAATGATTTTTTGGATTTGGGACTTACATGTCCAATCGTATCATCATAGGGTGCACTATTTATTTTCATGATAAATAAGGATGGATCATGGAGACTTTGTATTGACTATCGTCAATTGAACAAAGCGATGATCAAGAACCAATATTTGTTGCCAAGAATATATTATTCATTTGATTAGATGAAGGGAGCAACGATGTTTTTGAAGATTGACTTGAGATCAGGATATCATCAATTACAGATTAAGGAGGAAGATATCCCTAAGACCGCATTTAAGAAGAGATTCAGACACTATGAGTTTACAGTTTTACTATTCGGTTTGAGGAATGCCCTAGGGGTATTCATGAGTTCGATGAATGGAGTGTTCTGGGAATACTAGGACAAGTTTGTTCAAGTATTTATTGATGACATATTGATTTATTCTGGGATGAAAGAAGAGCATGATGAATAATTTAGATTGGTCCTACAATGTCTAAGAGAAAAAAAATTGTACAGGAAGCTATCAAAATGTTCTTTTTACCAATCAAAGATTCATTATTTGGGACATATCATATATGGAGAAGGTATCATTGTGGTTATAGAAAAAGTAGAGGCTATTATGGAATGGCCAGCACCGAAAAATGTACAGGAAGTACGTAGGTTTATAGGTTTAACAGGATATTATCGATGATTCATCGAAGATTTTTCGAAGATAGCAAATCCAATCACAGAATTGCAGAAGAAAAAAAAGAAGTTAGTTTGGACAAAGAAATGCGCGGAATCATTTCAAAAACTTAAAGATTTGTTAATGAAAACACCGATACTAAAGGTCCCCGACACGGACAAAGAATTCTTGGTATGCACAGATGCATCCAAGGAAGGTTTAGCCGACGAAATTTTGATGCAGGACGGTCGAGTGATCGCTTACATTTAAAGTAAATTGGGAAGGCA
>JASDQU010306464.1:54285-67932 GCA_032191745.1 Picea mariana | reverse complement strand
GAAATAATGCATAATAATTTTGTTGATATTTGACACTGTTAACATTGATTTTTCAACATTACTAATTTTAACATATCAATACTATTTGATTTACTCATCAAACATGTAAGTGCATGTGCCACCTCATACACTTTATGTGTAATTTAGTTAAACATTGAAATTTTAACTTTTTCCTATAAAATGCAATAAAAAATGACAATTAATACAAAAATTGACATTTTTAATATTGAAATTAAAAAATAATTACATCACCACATAAAGATCATCAAGATTTTTTGAACATTGTATCATGTGCCTAAAATAAATTTCATATGTGAAAGCAACCTCAAGAACTTACAACTTTGGAGGACAATGAGAGCATCTTAATAATAATAGGAGACAAGTTGACATTGAAGATACAAGGTCTACATGATATATTAACATAGATTAAGGGTAAATTCATGAAGGTGGGTAACACTTTCATGAGAATCGGGTCTCAAAAATTACGAAAGACCTTTTTTTGGCCTAACTAATATTTCTTTCGGTCGAAAGTCCTATTTTTTCGGCCGAAACATTTTTCGGTCAAACCTTGGAACGTCAAATCGAACGGTATCGTGACAACGCTCTCGATTTTCATGTACAATTTTAGCTAGATGGATTTTTTTCATCCGGTAACATCGTTTTGGCTGAAAGATATTCCATCCGAAATAATATTTTGGCTGAAATACCTTTTCGGTCGAAAGAACCTTTCGGTCAAAAAAACGTTTATTTATTAGTCGCACATCACTCCTACAATAGTTTTTACGAATTTTTGAATTGAATATTAGGCGAGGCTTGTTGGTTAGGCGAATGTTTTGCTGGTTGTGGATGTCATGTTAGGCAAACGTCTTTCTGGTTGTAGATATTGTGTTGGTGCATGTCGTGTTAGGTGAACGTCTTGTTGGTTGTGGACATCATTGCAATGGGAGGACGTTGGAGAAGAGGGAAGACGTTGGTGATGTGGGCTTGTAGACGTTGTTGTTGCAGGTGGGCGGACGTTGGAGTTGCAGGCGTTCGGTCTAGATAAATTCCTTGTTAAGATTACATTTAATATTTTAGTTTTAAATTTTGTAGATTTAGAGTTTTGATAGGGCCATATTCAACCCTATCCATGTACAGGGACAGGCCCAAATTCGGGCATGTCCCTGTACATGGATAGGGATGAATATGGCTCTATCCATGTACAGGGACATGCCTGAATTCGATCCTGAATATGGCTTTGTCCATGTACAGGGACAAGCACGAATTCGGGCTTGTCCCTGTACATGGACAAAGCCATATTCAACCCTGTCCATGTACAGGGCTATGCCTGAATTTAGGCTTGTCCCTTTACATGGATAGGTCCATATTCATCCCTGTCCATGTACAGTGACAAGAACGAATCATTTAATGACCAAATAATTCATTATTTAATACTTGTCATTATTTTGAAAGGCTCATAAATACTTCATAATATGTTATATGTATTACGTATAACAGTTGTTATATGTATTACGTATAACAGTTGTTATATGTATTACATATAACAATTGTTATATGTATTACATATAACCGTTGTGGAATGGTTGTTAGAACTGATAGATTTAGGAACTCAAGACAAAACTAATGAGACAAAAATCAAACCCAAACTATCAGAACACCTCAATGTCCTAAGTTTGATCGGTCTAGTTAAAAATGTGTTTCGACTTTCTCGCTTTTTAATCTTTAAAATTACGTCAACATGAACATAATCTAAAGGAAATGTAAGAGCTAGTACTTACTTCTAATACTTTTCCATGTTTGAATTTATCCTCTAATTTCTTCGCATCTCCGGATTCGGTGGACTGTTTTTCCAAATTACGCTTGAACATATTTGCGGTAATTTGAGTACAATCTTCACCTTTTTTTGAGCTACACAGTCCTTCGATTTCACCATCAATCTCTTGGATATTACTTTGCATATATAACACATAGATGATAGCATCCCCTATTATAGACTATTTTTCCATCTGCCCATAGTTGGATGACAAAGTTAAATACATTTAACAGAAAATCTCCAACATTTCATTCAAAAAGAGATGAATATCATAAAGAAATCTATTGAGTTCTTGCATGGTCTCCTCTCTGCCAAGCAATTGTAGTAGCATGCTCCTACGATATGATGGGTTACTAGCTTATAGATTTGACCTTTAGCAGAGAGATATTGTGTGGAACTCCCCCAAGGTCGCTTCGTGATCTGCCAACCTCTGATTCTTTTCCTATTGCATCTTGACCAACTTTTGGTTAAGTGGAATTCGTATTCCACTCAGTGGTTCTACATATCATAGGATTGACTTTCAAATAATGGTTTGGTTCAGATATTCTATCAAACAATTACACAACAATCCACATGAATTTGGCACAAAAATATTTTACTGCATTTAATATCAAGAGACAACAATATGTATAGTAGAAAAAATTGCTAACTCATGCCAACTGATATAACAACAACAAATACATTCAGTGGAATTGATGACAGACCTGGTAAATCTGTTACGACGGAAGTAAAACTCAACAAACACAAACTGATCTATACTTTATTACTGACCTGTAATACCCCTACTGTAGGTTTCCAAGAATATGCAGCAAGAAATGTGTTGGAATGGTCCCTTTTTAGACAACTTGTAAACACACTTGTGAGGCCTGTGTACAAACAATGATATCTAAATTGATACACAATTATGAGTTACTTCATTCATTAATAATCTCAAACATTTTGCAGAAAATCTTTATATATCATTATATGGTTGTTATAGCGCCCAAGAGGGAGGTTATATGTGTGTTATTTTCAATGTATAACATGAGAAAGATCCTCCCAGTAGCTATGTAGTCTGAAATACCAGCTGTTGTTAATACAACCAACATATTTGCAATGTGACAATGCATAACAGTGTCCCTTCTATTTTAGAATATGATGGTTTAGGCATTATCCTTGGCATCCAAATGTCCTTCCAGTCTACATGTTTAACCCAACCTCTCTATATTTTAAATCTGGAGTTGAAATGATGAATTTGTGGCTGAGAAAAGACAGTTACCAGTGCCAAACCCACATTCTGTTGATAAGAGAGGGACGACCCTCACAAACGCATGAACTACTAATAAAAGAGAGGTACAACCTATTGATAGGTGGTTCGACGTCCTTATTTAACCCCCATAACTTGTAAAATGGTGATACACCCTCCTTCCTATGTGTAACAACCCTTCTTCACGACTACAAGTGAAGCAAAAGTGCAATAATTTTTTTTTTTGAAAGGCAAGATGGTGACGACAACAACAGTTAACCACACAACTGACGATGAACGCGAGAACGTAGTCCAGGAAACAGGCTACTATGACTCCATGCATTGTACAAGAGCAACTGGGCGAGACTTGCGTAGGACAACAAGAAGGAACGACTACCCACCCAACGCAATTAGACACACCTATAAGATAAGAGACAACATCCCCTCCCAACACAACGGCCTTGAAAACCAAGGACAAGAACCTCAAGGCACGCGAACTCAATGCATGAAGGCGTCACAATCCATGTGCCAAACACAACTACGATGATCAACACCCACACTGGGTAACACAGACTCCGACCAAGTTATCGTTCGCCCCTATCAAATAGGGCACGCCATGATCCCCTCATCCGGAATCATGTCGTTCCCCGATGATAGGCACATCAATAACCTTGGCACAACAAACCTAATGGGACCAAGGATTTAAGAAAATATAGCGTGCTAGGAGGCGAAACAATTGACACAATCTTGCACCCACAACCCAACATTAGGTCGTCGAGACGGAAGAGGACGAAAACAAAGGAAGACGCAAGCCAACACATGACTTCGTCATCAACCCAACCCCTTAATCACATCTAAATCAGACAATATATACCAATCTAAAGCAACATAACTTACCCTCTGAATCAACATGTCTGAATCACAACTCAGTAAAACATGCCAATCTAATCAACATTGATTGCAATCTGAAATGGAAAAATCTAAATTTTATCATTAGATACAATCTAGTTTTAGCAATTCACCTCATAGATGACATTAACAAGATTAATGCGCAAGATGCAATTATCCCACTAATTAACAATATTAATTTACAATTTAGTCCTTAATGTATCGTCAATTTAAAATTAAATGCAATCCAATGGATCTAAAAGAAAATCAATTTAGCAAGATGAAATAAGTCAATGCTAATGCTACACAATATTTACCTTCTAATTTAACAAGTCTGGTATAATCAATATTAAAACCTAAACAATAAATACAATCTAATTGGACGAACTTGGTTAAATTAATATGAAACTGAATTGTCAAGTCTAGTATAAGTGGATCTAGAGGTTGTCGGTTTAAGTAAAAGTTGTGTAAGGGCTGTTCTATCAAATTAATCTTGTTCTAATAAAAAAATGCTATCTGAGATTGCTATCTTCTAGCCAATTGAAAAGTGGGTTGTCATTAAAATAATCTTACTGGCAAGGATGTTTTTACGCAGTCAGTGGTAAATTCATAACAGTCAAGATATAAATTCATTGTCAAAGATGTAACATAAAGGAGGCAAGGCATTCAACGCAGGTCTTCATTAAAGGAACACATTCATAAAGAGGGCACCATCGCCAGGAAATAAGTAATAATCATGGTTTTAACCTCCGAAAAAACCACCAGGTATCCAATGGCAAGGTGCAAGCATAACAGTCTGGCAAAAATTGCCAGGTATCAAAGGCATATCGCAAGCAATCCAGAAAAGAAATTTCGCAGGGGTTTAGGAGTATCAAAAAGCGTGCATCAAGGAGAAAATTCTTGTTGTGCTCACCAGGCACAACCTTACTGTCAGAAAAAAACTTACTCAAGGTGAAACTCTCAGTCTAACTGTGCTGGGCGAAGTGATAGCACTCAAAATTATAAAGGTTCAATTACATTCGCCCTCTAGGTAGGTGTCGCGGTCTCAAAAAGTCCAATTGATGGCAGTAAGGAGGGTAACCAATTGCAGTTTTTAAAAGGCCAAAAATGCCAGGCATTTGAGGGTGATGCTTTGCAAACTCAAGGTAAATCTGCTGAGTATGAAAGGTGACTTAACCAGACCAACTAGCTAACCAGAATGGTGTTGTTTAAACAGTTGTTGTCGAAGGAAAAATAAATAAAAATGCTGGATAAATAGTTGTGTGCACAAAATTCAATTCATTCGGTTTATTACAGTCAAATAATTCGTTGAGTTTAAATTCATTGTGTTTATTGTAATATTCAATAATTTTTTGAGTTCATAACATTCAATAAATTCATTGAGTTATAACATTCGATAAATTCGTTGAGATTATTAGTTGAGTCTATCACATTCAAAATAAATTTGCTAGGTTTATAGCGTTCCATAAATTCATTGAGATTATTAGCTGAGTCTATCACATTCAAAATAAATTTGCTGGGTTGATAACATTCAATGAATTTGCTGAGTTTATTTCTTTGTAAAAACGCCATCCAAGACCAGAAGTAAAGTTCATTTTAATCAGTGATACACTTGCTATCAACGAAAATCATGTAGTGTCCGAGTGCTAGACAATCAAACAACTGACCAGAATAAAACGTTTGCTAGGAAAAATTTTCCCCCAAGTCAACGAGGTAAAACTGAAGAAGTAGCATTCTCCAGGAAAACAAACGAAATATAAAAATGAAGAAATTCCCAGCAAGATATAAAAACGAGGTATAAACGAGATAACCAATGAGATATAAAAACATTGAGTTTAAGGAAAAATTCGCCATCAATCAAATTTTGCAAGGTTAATTAAATGCATCAGGACGCAAAACAAACAATCATCCAAGGACAAACACCATAGGTAGACAGATGACATGATCATCCTTTGCTCATCATCCACGCACAAAAAAGCAGGGCGTTGAGATCCATAGGCCTATTAATGTTGAAGTGACGACCATAGATCAGGCTCCTAGTCGACTGCTCAGGCGTGGACTGATGAGATATGGACGAAGGAAAAAATAAACCGCAATCATCGCAATCAATAAACCTCAGGATGGTCAAGACATGCATGGATCGAAGGCCATGGGAAATCAATCAACATCAAGCAAAGGCTATGGGGAATTTCGGTCATCAACTAGAACGCTAAGACTATCATATTCTTTACTTGATTAAGCAAACATAACTGAAAGCATAAATCATATTAACAATCTACCATGCAGAAATAAAAGAAGAGTACCATTTCCCAATCGCCCGCTCTGAGTTGATGTCCCGCACACTCCATGCAACTCCCTCTTGTTGATCGATGAGACTTCACTAGTATCTCCCAACCAACGCTAGGGGTATTCTTCTTCCCCCTTATCCCACCGAGCCACAAAGGGGCCACACACATTAACCAGAGAATCAACTAGCTCCCAACTCGCCTCGCAAGGCCAAGCTACTACTCCTCACCGAGCTGGGTATCCCAACTCCCACAAGCTAAGTTAGTCAAGTAGAGATTTCTGCAGTGTAACGTTACACAAAACAAAAGAGCCCCATCATCATTTTCCTCCCTCCATTATATAGAGTTTCAAAGTCCCTTACTTTCCCAAAATCCCATTTTATTTAATGTTTAATAAATTAATTCATAAAAATCCTCCTCGTACATGTGTCACCCATCCCCTTCATTTTTCCAAAAACTAATTTCTTTAATTAATTAATTACCTTTATTTTGCTCACCCACCTGAGTCATTCCTAGAATCGCTCCTAGGTGTCCCCAAATTCCCTTACATGTTTTAATGACTTTCCCCATTATTAATTTACTAGTTCAGTTTAATTTAGAAGGTTCTTTAATGCTAGATACCTTACTAAGTTAGACTTTCTGATTTTTCCTTGTGTTTCCCCTTTCTTTTTATGTTTCCTATGTTTTCCTAGTTTCCTAATTATTTTTTATTTCCCTCTTTCCCCTTTTTATTCAAACTCAAAAAGGCAAGTGCAGAAACTTACCCTTTTTCCCTTTTTCTTTCTAATGAATAAATTTTTAATTAGCATAATAAGTAAAACAATTATTTCCCTTTTTTAAATTTTATCCCAAAAGATTTTATAAATCAATTTAATTGCTTACCCCCTTCTTGTCACAACATTAATGAAGATTATCATTATTATTTATTTTAATTTTATTTATATATATACATATTTTTATTTTTTTATATAGATAAAATTTTATCACCAGTAAAATTTAGGCCTAGACTTTATTTTCCTAGGTTGGGCAAAATTTTATTAGGGGAAAAGTTTTGATCTTCCTTAACACATTACTCATGCTAAATCCAGCTAGGTTTATCCAATTATTAGATAACAACGTGACGTGCCCTTCAGGACGCACTAGGTGCTCCAAGGCTGCCACTTGCCTCTTTATGTTTCTCTTGCGTGACATGCCCTTCAAAACGCACCATGTGCTCGAAGGATGTCACTCACCTCTTTCCATTTTTCTTGTGCAATGTGCCCTTCACGACATACCACGTGCTCCAAGGGTTCCACTCGCGTCTTGACTGACTTGGTTGACATAAAAAACCCCTGGAGTCAAGACTCTGCTAGGTGATCTTGTGGGAGACTAAGGGCCTCTAAGGAATAAGGCCCTTACCTTATTGCACACCCCTTAGAATCATCGTGAGCGACTGTCACAGTCGTCCCTTAGGACATCGTGGGTCTTCTCGAACTAGGTAGTCGTTAACCTACATTTCAAGCCACGGCGAGAGTGCTAGTAGGTTGTGGCAGGGATGTTGTCCACACCTCTCCCTCAACATCTCTAGTAGTCGTGCGTGACCCCTCTACTCCATATGTGAGTTTGTTTGGCAAGATATTGTTAGCCTGCATCATCAACGAATCATGTTAGAAATATATCCATTTCATATCATCTAATCAGATGCACTAATATCACATATAAAACAATGAAACCTCAATGGTTCACTCCCTGACTCAATCCGGTGTCCAAGGGGTTCAATCGATGCCTCTGCATCCTCAAGGTCTGAAATCTTGCACACTTAGTAAAACCGAGTCAATAGCACCTATCTATGTCAATGCAGCAAAACAACATGACATCGACCCATAATGCCTCATAATCAAAATCAAATGTTTTAATAGCATAATAATCCATTTCACTTGCGAGAAAGTGTCCTCAAAGAATAATTTTGCTCAGTGTGAAAGAGCGGGATGTTACATACACCCCCCCTTGGTCTAAACTTCATCCCAAAGTTTCACAGTATAAGTGTCGAAATAATGTGTTTCACAGTATCATAAGTCTATGTATCCAACAAAAAGGGAAACTGTTGGCGCATATCATATGCGTCCTCCGAGGTCGCCGGGTGCGGACTATAGTTGTCCCACTGGAACTTGACCTTATCTATTGTTCGACGCCATAGCTATCGAAAGCGATGATCCAGGGTGCACATCGGCTCAGTCATGTGCGCACCCTCATCCGACACCCACAAGGTTCTCAAGTCAAAACATGCGTAGGATCAATAATCATAAGTCTCAAACAGAGACGTGCAAGACATTGTGCATTCACCTCAGAATCAGGCAAGGCCAGTCATTAGGCCATGGAACTCTCTTTTCCAAAATATTGTAGGGTCCCATGAACCTAGGATATAGTTTATCCCCTTTTTCTAACTTGATCGAACTCTTATGCAGTTTCTGCCACAAAAATACTTGATCGCCACATCGTAACTATGGTCGACACGATGCGCATCGACATAACTCTTATGTCAATCCTGCGCTTCCTTGATCCTTTGTCCTAGTTCACATTTAATCCCCCAATTATTGGATTGTTTCCAGTCCTACGAGGACCCTATCCTCAAGCCGATCCCAACTCAAAGGCGTCCAACACGGTCACCCATAAAGAAACTCAAAAGGCGCCATCTTAATGGTGCTTTGGTAACTGTTGTTATAAGCGAATTCTACCAGTGGCAAGAATTCTTCCCAATGATTTTGTTGTTCCATCACATACATGCACAACATGTCCTCCAAGGTATGGTTCGTTCGTTCGATCTTCTCGTCAGTCTCCGGGTGATACGCAGTACTGAAATTAAGTTGGGTTCCCAAGGCCTCTTGTAAAATCCCAAAATCATCTAGTAAACACTGATCCTCGATCGGATATAATCCTCTTAGGCACGCCATGCAGCCTCACAATCTCACTGATGAAAACTCTAGCTATGTTAGGTGCCTGATACATCGTACACACAGGAATAAAGTGAGCACTCTTCGTCAGAGTGTCTACTACTACAAAAATCGAGACGTGTCGCCTTGCCGTCCATGGAAATCCCACAATAAAATCCATCGAAATAACCTCCCATTTCAATTCTAGAATAGCGTGTGGTTGTAGTAATCCTGTTGGGTGTCTATGTTTAGCCTTCACCTGATGACATTCTAGAAATCTCGCCACATAGTTGACTATGTTTGCCTTCATTCCCTTTCAGAAGAATAAGGGTTTAAGGTCTGCCCTCATCTTCGTGACTCCTGCGTGAGCCATGTAGACTGCTCTATGAGCCTCTCTTAGGATCAATCTCCTCAACTCGTCGTTCGATGGTACGTAAATCTGATTTTTAAACCTCAATAATCCATCATCGTCAAACATAATCCTTCAAATCTTGGTACCATCATTGTGTTTTGTCTGATATAACCCTCGACCTCTTTTTACCAGTCATCGTCACACTGTAAGTTAGAATCTTTTCATGTAGATTCATCTAAAGAGGCAACACTAAAAATATGTGTGGTCTCCGACTCAATGCATCTGCCACTCGGTTCACTGTTCCTTTTATGTAAGTAATCTCAAATTCGTACTCGCTAAGCAATTCCGACCAACGTTGTTGTCGCGCGTTCAGGTCGCTTTGCGTAAAGATGTGTTGTAGTCCACAATGGTTCGTATTTAGTTCAAATTTTCTTCCAACAAGGTAGTGTCTCCAAACCTTCAAGGAATAAACAATGGCTAACAACTCCAAATCATGTGTCGCATAGTTCTCCTCATGCCTCCTCAGTTTCCTTGAGATGTAAGCGATCACTTGACTATCTTACATCAAGACTCCACCTAAGCCTTCCTTGGATACGCCAGTGCATACCAAGAAGTCCACGTCCATGTTAGGGACCTTTAGTATCAGTTTTGTTGTCAAAAGATCCTCGAGCCTCCGAAATTCTTCCGCGCATTTCTTGGTCCAAACAAACTTCTTGTTCTTCTTCTGCAATTCTATGATCGGATTTTCTATCTTCGAAAATCCCTCAATGAACCGTCGATAGTATCCTGCTAAACCCATAAAGCTACACACTTCCGGGGCATTCGTCGGTGCAGGCCCTTCCATAATAGCCTCGACCTTATTAGATCCATGACGATACCTTCGTCGGACATGACATGCCCCAAGTAGTGAATATTTGATTGATAAAATGAGCATTTGGACAACTTCCCATACAATTTTTGCTCTCGCAAACACTGTAGTACCAAGCATAAGTTCTCTTCATGCTCCTCTATCGTCCGAGAGTAAATCAAAATATCTTCAATGAATACTTGGACAAACTTGTCCAAGTACTTGCAGAACACCTCGTCCATCAAACTCATAAATACCCCTGGGGAGTTTGTCAGTCCAAACGGTAAAATAGTAAACTCGTAATGGCTAAACCTCATATTAAAGGTGGCTTTAGGGACGTCATCCTCCTTGATCCGTAACTGGTGATACCCTGATCGCAAATCGATCTTTGAGAACACCGTCGCACCCTTCATCTGATAAAACAGATCATCAATCCTCGACAATGGATATTGATTCCTGATCATTGCTTTGTTCAATTGATGGTAGTCAATGCAGAGCCTCCACGAACCATCCTTCTTTCGTATTAAAATAACATGCGCACCCCACGGTGACACACTTGGATGTATCAGTCCGAGGTCCAACAATTCCTTCAGTTTCATTCTCAACTCCTGTAACTCCAAGGTCGATATCTGATAAGGCGTTCTTGCTATTGGTTCAGTCCCCGATTTTAGTTCTATAGTAAAATCCAACTCCCTCTCCGGCGGCATCCCAAGTAACTCCTCCGGAAAGACATCTGCAAACTCTCTCACCACCAGAAGGTGTTCTATACCTTCCGCTACTCCCTTCTCATTTAACGCAAGGATCGCATAAATATTTCACCCCTTGTGCATGCTCTTCCATATATTTAAGGAAGAGATGAACCTTAGGGAAACTCCCTGGTTCCAACCTACAATCAAATGTCTTTTTCCCTCATCAGCGACCAAGCTCAACCGTTTCATCTTATAGTTGAGTATCGCCTCATACAATTCCAACTAGTCCATACCGATCACAGCATCATAAGATCCTAAGATCATGATGTATAGGTTGGCCCTGGTAACAAACTCTCCCAGGTTAAGGGTACAACCCATAACCTTTCCTTCAACCTTCTGTTTGGCTCCCGAAGCCATCTCTATGAAGCTAAACTCATCCTGTTCGTCTGCCTTTACCTTAATCCTTTTTAGCACTGCACCAGAAATGAAACTCTCGGTAGCACCGAGATCTATCAAAATACTAAGGGTCTGGTCAGCGACAGTACATAACGCCTCGAGCACAATTGACTGATGCTCTGCCTGGCGGTTATTCACCGCTGCATGAATCTGATGGGCCTTGCCCAAATCTCCCATGGTAGTGGGTCCGACTGATCCAGAAGCATCAGAACTTTCCTCTGAGAAGGAATGCTGGTACTGTGGCACCCCACAATCCAACACACTTTCTTCGATCCAGTATTCCTGGTACCTGAAGTAGAAGTTGAAATCTAACACTAAGGCCAACACAACTTGTTGACCTTAATTTTTTCAATAATGATGTGGAGCATACCGAAGCAGCTCCAAAAACTAGCCTCGTACTCCGGCACCATACGAACACCATGTCTTAAGGCATTGAACTCGTTGAGCTGACGCTCAAAGAATTCCTTTGCTAGGTACCTCTCTTGGAACTGTTCCTCGAAAAATTCCCGTGACACGTCTTCGATGGCCATGTTTAAGTGGAAGGAGTGTCTTCTGCCATAGAAGAGCGTTCCCCTTCAGTTGAAATACAACCAGGCAGACCTTCATCCTGGAGGTCATAATCACGAAGCATGAAGCATAACGCCTTGCTCTACAACCATGCCTCGACAACATAGCCATCCGTGACACTTGTGGACTCGAGAAATCAACTCTCTCAAGTCCTCAATGGATGCTAACAGTACTATATATGGCGTGTTGTGGACCCTCAGGGATACAGGTGTCCTAGCCTCATCTCAGTACTGATGGTGAATCAAGGCCCTTTTGACATTACCTGGAAGGGCCTTGTCAGACCATCATCATCCCTTACAACAAGAGATTCCATTCCAAGGACTTGTTCTTCCCCTCGGGGTTCGACTTCAAGGATGTGGGAACTTCTGGAGGCATCACACCTCCTTCCATGACACCACATTGCGAACCTCTGAGGCATCCTCTAAATGCGATCGCCACATGGGCACGTTAATATTTTTAATTAACGCAAGGGTTAATACTCACGGGTTTACTGCAGTGGAAATCTTGGCGATCCATAGTCACAGGGTTGAACCCGCTCTGATAGCAAATGTAACAACCCTTCTTCACGACTACAAGCGAAGAAGAAGTGCATGCAATATGGTGACGACAACAACATTTAACCACACAACTGACGATGAATGCAAGCACGCAGTATAGGCAATAGGCTACTATGACTCCACACACTATAAAAGATAAACTGGGCGAGACATGCGTAGGACAATAAGAAGGAACGACTACCCACCCGATGCAATTCGACATGCCTACAAGATAAGAGACAACATCCCCTCCTGACACAACGACCTCGACAACCAAGGACAAGAACCTCAAGGCGTGCGAACCCAACGCATGAAGGCATCACAACCCATGCGCCAAAAATGACTACGACGATCAACACCCACACTGGGTAACATGGACTCCGGCCAAGTTATCATTCGCCTCTATCAAATAGGGCGGGCCATGATCCCCTCATTTAGAATCATGTCATTCCCTGATGATAGGCACATCAATAACCTTGGCACAAAAAACCTAATGGGATCAAGGATTCAAGAAAATATAGCGTGCTAGGAGGCAAAACAATTGACATAAGCATGTACCCACACCCCATCGTTTGGTCGTCGAGACGCAAGAGGATGACAACAAAGGAAGACGCAAGCCAACACATGACTTCGTCATCAACCCAACCCCTTAATCACGTCTAAATCAGACAATAGATACCAATCTAAAGCAACATAACTTACCCTCTGAATCATGATGTCTGAATCACAACTCAGTAAAACATGCCAATCTAATCAACATTGATTGCAATCTGAAATGGAAAAATCTAAATTTTATCATTAGATACAATCTAGTTTTAGAAATTCACCTCATAGACGACGTTAACCTTATTAATGCGCAAGCTGCAATTATCCCACTAATTAACAATATTAATTTACAATTTAGTCCTTAATGTACAATCAATTTAACATTAAATGCAATCCAATGGATCTAAAAGAAAATCAATTTAGCAAGCTGAAATAAGTCAATTCTAACGCTACGCAATATTTACCTTCTAATTTAACAAGTCTGGTATAATCAATATTAAAACCTAAACAATAAATACAATCTAATTGGACGAA
>JASDQU010306464.1:34910-54235 GCA_032191745.1 Picea mariana | reverse complement strand
ATAAATTTTTAATTAGCATAATAAGTAAAACAATTATTTCCCTTTTTTAAATTTTATCCCAAAAGATTTTATAAATCAATTTAATTGCTTACCCCCTTCTTGTCACAACATTAATGAAGATTATCATTATTATTTATTTTAATTTTATTTATATATATACATATTTTTATTTTTTAATTTTTTTATATAGATAAAATTTTATCACCAGTAAAATTTAGGCCTAGACTTTATTTTCCTAGGCTGGGAAAAATTTTATTAGGGGAAAAGTTTTGATCTTCCTTAACACGTTACTCATGCTAAATCCAGCTAGGTTTATCCAATTATTAAATAACAACGCGACATGCCCTTCAGGACTCACTAGGTGCTCTAAGGCTGCCACTTGCCTCTTTATGTTTCTCTTGCGTGACATGCCCTTCAAAATGCACCATGTGCTCGAAGGCTGTCACTCGCCTCTTTCCATTTTTCTTGCGCGATGTGCCCTTCAGGACATACCACGTGCTCCAAGGGTTCCACTCGCATCTTGAATGACTTGGTTGACATAAAAAACCCCTGGAGTTAAGACTCTGCCAGATGATCTTGTGGGAGACTAAGGGCCTCTACGGAATAAGGCCCTTACCTTATTGCATGCCCCTTAGAATCATCGTGAGCGACTGTCGTAGTCGGCCCTCATGACATCGTGGGTCTTCTCGAACTAGGTAGTCGTTAACCTACATTTCGAGCCACGACGGGAGTGCTAGTAGGTTGTGGTAGGGCTGTTGTCCACACCTCTCCCTCAACATCTCTAGTAGTCGTGCGTGACCCCTCTACTCCATATGTGAGTTTGTTCGGCAAGCTATCATTAGCCTACATCATCAACGAATCATGTCAGAAATATATCCATATCATATCATCTAATCAGATGCACTAATATCACATATAAAACAATGAAACCCCAATGGTTCACTCCCTGACTCAATCCGGTGTCCAAGGGGTTCAATCGATGCCTCTACATCCTCAAGGTTTGAAATCTTGCACACTCAGTAAAACCGAGTCAATAGCACATGTCTATGTCATTGCAGCAAAACAACATGACATCGACCCATAACGCCTCATAATCAAAATCAAATGTTTTAATAGCATAATAATCCATTTCACTTGCGAGCAAGTGTCCTCAAAGAATAATTTCGCTCAGTGTGAAAGAGCGGGATGTTTCATACACCCCCCCTTGGTCTAAACTTTGTCCCAAAGTTTCACAATATAAGTGTCGAAATAATGTGTATCACAGTATCATAAGTCTATGTATCCAACAAAAAGGGAAACTGTTGGCGCATATCATATGCGTCCTTCGAGGTCGCTGGGTGCGGACTATAGTTGTCCCACTGGAACTTGACCTCATCTATTGTTCGATGCCATAGCTATCGAAAGCGATGATCCAGGGTGCACATCGGCTCAGCCGTGTGCACACCCTCATCTGACACCCACAAGGTGATCAAGTCAAAACATGCGTAGGATCAATAATCATAAGTCTCAAACAGAGACGTGCAAGACATTGTGCATTCGCCTCAAAATTAGGCAAGGTCAATCATTAGGCCATGGAACTCTCTTTTCCAAAATATTGTAGGGTCCCACGAACCTAGGATATAGTTTATCCCCTTTTTCAAACTTGATCAAACTCTTATGCGGTTTCCGCCACAAAAATACTTGATCGCCACAACGTAACTATGGTCGACACGATGCACATCGACATAACTCTTCTGTCAATCCTGCGCTTCCTTGATCCTTTGTCCTAGTTCGCATTTAATCCCCCAATTATTGGATCGTTTCCAGTCCCACGAGGACCCTATCCTCAAGCCGATCCCAACTCAAAGGCGTCCGACACGGTCACCCATAAAGAAACTTGAAAGGCGCCATCTTAATGGTGCTTTGGTAACTGTTGTTATAAGCGAATTCTACCAGTGGAAAGAATTCTTCCCAACACTTTTGTTGGTCCATCACGTACATGAGCAACATGTCCTCCAAGGTCTGGTTCGTTCATTCGATCTTCCCGTCAGTCTCTGGGTGATACGCAGTACTGAAATTAAGTTGGGTTCCCAAGGCCTCTTGTAAACTCCCAAAATCGTCCAGTAAACACTGATCCTCGATCGGATATAATCCTCTTAGGCACGCCATGCAGCCTCACAATCTCACTGATGAAAACTCTAGCTATGTCAGGTGCCTGATACATCGTACACATAGGAATAAAGTGAGCACTCTTAGTCAGAGTGTCTACTACTACAAACATCGAGACGTGTCGCCTTGCCATCCATGGAAATCCCACAATAAAATCCATCGAAATAACCTTCCATTTCAATTCTGGAATAGCGTGTGGTTGTAGTAATCATGTTGGGTGTCTATGTTCAGCCTTCACCTAATGACATTCTAAACATCTGGCCACATAGTTGATTATGTTTGCCTTCATTCCCTTTCAGAAGAATAAGGGTTTAAGGTCTGCCCTCATCTTCGTGACTCCTGCATGAGCCATGTAGACTGCTCTATGAGCCTCTCTTAGGATCAATCTCCTCAACTCATCGTTCGGTGGTACGTAAATCTGATTTTTAAACCTCAATAATCCATCATCGTCAAACGTAATCCTTCAAATCTTGGTACCATCATTGTGTTTTGTCTGATAAAACCCTCGACCTCTTTTTACCAGTCGTCGTCACACTGTAAGTTAGAATCTTTTCACGTAGATTCATCTGAAGAGGCAACACTAAAAATATGTGTGGTCTCTGATTCAATGCATCTGCCACTCGGTTCACTGTTCCTTTTATGTAAGTAATCTCAAATTCATACTTGCTAAGCAATTCCGACCAACGTTGTTGTCGCGTGTTCAAGTCACTTTGCGTAAAGATGTGTTGTAGTCCACAATGGTTCATATTTAGTTCAAATTTTCTTCCAACAAGGTAGTGTCTCCAAACCTTCAAGGCATAAACGATGGCTAACAACTCCAAATCATGTGTCACATAGTTCTCCTCATGCCTCCTCAGTTTCCTTGATATGTAAGTGATCACTTGACTATCTTACATCAAGACTCCACCTAAGCCTTCCTTGCATACATCAGTGCATACCAAGAAGTCCACGTCCATGTCAGGGACCTTTAGTATCGGTTTTTTTGTCAAAAGATCCTTGAGTCTCCGAAATGCTTCCGTGCATTTCTTGGTCCAAACAAACTTCTTGTTCTTCTTCTGCAATTCTGTGATCGGATTTTCTATCTTCGAAAATCCCTCAACGAACCGTCCATAGTATCCTGCTAAACCCATAAAGATACACACTTCCGGGACATTCGTTGGTGCAGGCCATTCCATAATAGCCTCGACCTTATTGGATCCACGACGATACCTTCGTCGGACATGAGATGCCCCAAGTAGTGAATCTTTGATTGATAAAATGAGCATTTGGACATCTTCCCATACAATTTGTGCTCTTGCAAACACTGTAGTACCAAGTGTAAGTTCTCTTCATCCTCCTCTATTGTCCGACGAATATCTTCAATGAATACTTGGATGAACTTGTCCAAGTACTCACAGAACACCCCGTCCATCAAACTCATAAATACCCCTGGGGTGTTTGTCAGTCCAAACGGTAAAATAGTAAACTTGTAATGGCTAAACCTCATCTTAAAGGTGGCTTTAGGGACGTCATCCTCCTTGATCCGTAACTGGTGATACCTTGATCGCAAATCGATCTTTGAGAACATCATCACACCCTTCATCTGATCAAACAGATCATCAATCCTCGGCAATGGATATTGATTCCTGATCATTGCTTTGTTCAATTGATGGTAGTCAATGCAGAGCCTCCATGACCCATCCTTCTTTCATATGAAAATAACATGTGCACCCCACAGTGACACACTTGGACGTATCAGTCTGAGGTCCAACAATTCCTTCAGTTTCATTCTCAACTCCTATAACTTTGGGGTCGATATCTGATAAGGCGTTCTTGCTATCGGTTCAGTCCCCGATTTTAGTTCTATAGTAAAATCCAACTCCCTCTCCGACGACATCCCAGGTAACTCCTCCGAAAAGACGTCTGCAAACTCTCTCACCACCAGAAGGTGTTCTATACCTTCCACTACTCCCTTCTCATTTAACGTAGGGATCACATAAATCTTGCACCCCTTGTGCATGCTCTTCCATAGATTTAAGGAAGAGATGAACCTCAGGGAAACTCCCTGGTTCTGACCTACAATCAAACGTCTTTTTCCCTCATCATCGACCAAGCTCAACCATTTCGTCTTATAGTTGAGTATCGCCTCATACAATTCCAACTAGTCCATACCGATCACAGCATCATAAGATCCTAAGATCATGACGTATAGGTTGGCCCTGGTAACAAACTCTCCCAGGTTAAGGGTACAACCCATAACCTTTCCTCCAACCTTCTGTTTGGCTCCCGAAGCCATCTCTACAAAGCTAAACTCATCCTGTTCGACTACCTTTACCTTAATCCTTTTTAGCACTACACCAAAAATGAAACTCTCGGTAGCACCGAGATCTATCAAAATACTAAGGGTCTGGTCAGCGATGATACCTAATGCTTCGGGCACAGTTGACTAATGCTCTTCCTGGTGGTTATTCACCATTGCATGAATCCGATGGGCCTTGCCCAAATCTCCCATGGTAGTGGGTCTGACTGATCCAGAAGCGTCGGACCTTTTCTCTGGGAAGGAATGTTGGTACTGTGGCACCCCACAATCCAACACACTTTCTTTGATCCAGTATTCCTGGTACCTGAAGTAGAAGTTGAAATCTAACACTAAGGCCAACATAACTTGTTGACCTTAATTTTTTCGGTAATGGTGTGGAGCATACCGAAGTAGATCCAAAAAATGGCCTCGTACTCCAGCACCATATGGACACCCTGTCATAAGGCATTGAACTCGTTGAGCTGACGCTCAAAGAATTCCTTTGCTAGGTACCTCTCTCGGAACTGTTCCTCGAAAAATTCCCATGACATGTCTTCGACGGCCATGTTTAAGTGGAAGAAGCATCTTCTGCCATAGAAGAGCGTTCCCCTTCAGTTGAAATACAACCAATAAGAACTTCATCCTGGAGGTCATAATCCAGAAGCGTGAAGCATAACGCCTTGCTCTACAACCATGCTTCGACGACATAGCCATCCGCGACACTTGTGGACTCGAGAAATCAACTCTCTCAAGTTCTCAATGGATGCTAACAGTACTATATATGGCGTGTTGTGGACCCTCAGGGGTACAGGTGTCCTAGCCTCATCTCAGTACTGATGGTGAATCAAGGCCCTTTTGACATTACCTGGAAGGGCCTTGTCAGACCATCATCATCCCTTACAACAAGAGAATCCATTCCAAGGACTTGTTCTTCCCCTCAGGGTTCGACTCCGAGGATGTGGGAACTTCTGGAGGCATCACAGCTCCTTCCACGACACCACGTTGCGAACCTCTGAGGCGTCCTCTAAATGCGATCGCCACATGGACACGTTAATATTTTTAATTAACGCAAGGGTTAATACTCACGGGTTTACTGCAGTGGAAATCCTGGCGATCCATAGTCACAGGGTTGAACCCGCTCTGATACCAAATGTAACAACCCTTCTTCATGACTACAAGCGAAGAAGAAGAAGTGCAATATGGTGATGGCAACAACAGTTAACCACACAACCGATGACGAATGCAAGCACGCAGTCTAGGAAATGGGATACTATGACTCCACACACTGTACAAGAGAAACTGGGCGAGACATGTGTAGGACAACAAGAAGGAACGACTACCCACCCGATGCAATTCGACATGCCTACAAGATAAGAGACAACATCCCCTCCCGACACAACAACCTCGACAACCAAGGACAAGAACCTCAAGGCGTGTAAACCCAACGCATGAAGGCATCACAACCCATGCGCCAAAAATGACTACAACGATCAACACCCACACTGGGTAACATGGACTCCGGCCAAGTTATCATTCGCCTCTATCAAATAGGGCATGCCATGATCCCCTCATTCAGAATCATGTCATTCCCCGATGATAGTTGCATCAATAACCTTGGCACAAAAAACCTAACGGGATGAAGGATTCAAGAAAATCTAGCGTGCTAGGAGGCAAAATAATTGACATAAGCATGTACCCACACCCCATCATTTGGTCGTCGCGACGCAAGAGGACGACAACAAAGGAAGACGCAAGCCAACACATGACTTTGTCATCAACCCAACCCCTTAATCACGTCTAAATCAGACAATAGATACCAATCTAAAGCAACATAACTTACTCTCTGAATCATGATGTCTAAATCACAACTCAGTAAAACATGCCAATCTAATCAACATTGATTGCAATCTGAAATGGAAAAATCTAAATTTTATCATTAGATACAATCTAGTTTTAGCAATTCACCTCATAAACGACGTTAACCTTATTAATGCGCAATCTGCAATTATCCCACTAATTAACAATATTAATTTACAATTTAGTCCTTAATGTACAGTCAATTTAACATTAAATGCAATCCAATGGATCTAAAAGAAAATCAATTTAGCAAGCTCAAATAAGTCAATGCTAACGCTACGCAATATTTACCTTCTAATTTAACAAGTTTGGTATAATCAATATTAAAACCTAAACAATAAATACAATCTAATTGGATGAACTTGGTTAAATTAATATGAAACTGAATCGTCAAGTCTAGTCTAAGTGGATCTAGAGGTTTTCGATTTAAGTAAAAGCTGTGTAAGGGCTATTCTATCAAATTAATCCTGTTCTAATAAAAAATGCTATCTGAGATTGCTATCTTCTAGCCAATTGAAAAGTGGGTTGTCATTAAAATAATCTTACTAGCAAGGATGTTGTTACACAGTCAGTGGTAAAGTCATAACAGTCAAGATATAAATTCATTGTCAAAGATGTAACACAAAGGAGGCAAGACATTCAACACAGGTATTCATTAAAGGAACACATTCATAAAGAGGGCATCATCGCTAGGAAACAAGTAATAACCGTGGTTTTAACATCCGTAAAAACCACCAGGTATCCAATGGCAAGGCGCAAGCATAACAGTCTAGAAAAAATCACCAAGTATCAAAGGCAGATCGCAAGCAATCCAGAAAAGAAATTTTGCAGGGGTTCAGGAGTATCAAGAAGCGTGCATCAAGGATACAATTCTCATTATGCTCACCAGGCACAGCCTTACTTTCAGACAAAAACTTATTCAAGGTGAAACACTCAGTATGGTTGTGCTGGGTGAAGTGCTATCACTCAAAATTATAAAGGTTGAATTACATTCTCCCTCCAGGTAGGTATCGTGGTCTCAACAAGCTCAATCGCTGGCAGTAAGGAGGGTAACTAATTGTAGTTTTTAAAAGGCCAAAAATGCTAGGCATTTGAGGGTGACGCTTTGCAAACTCAAGGTAAATCCCTTGAGTATGAAAGGTGACTTAACCAGACAAGATAGGTAACCAGAACGGTGTTGTTTAAATAGTTGTTGTCGAAGGAAAAATAAATAAAAATGCTGGATAAATAGCTGTGTGCACAACATTCAATTCGTTGGGTTTATTACAGTCAAATACTTACGATGAGTTTAAATTCGTTGTGTTTATTGTAACATTCAATAATTTGTTGAGTTCATAACATTCAATAAATTCACTGAGTTATAACATTCCATAAATTCGCTGAGATTATTAGCTAAGTCTATCACATTCAAAATAAATTCGCCAGGTTTATACCGTTCCATAAATTCGTTGGTTTGATAACATTCAATGAATTTGCTGAGTTTATTTCTTTGTAAAAATGTCATCCAAGACCAGAAGTAAAGTTCATTTTAATTAGTTATACACGTGTTGTCAACAAAAAGCATGTAGTGGTCGAGTGCTGGGAAATCAAACAACTGACCAAAATAAAAGGTTTTTTGGGAAAATTTCGCCCCCAAGTCAACGAGCTGCAACCGAAGAAGTATCATTCGCTAGGAAAAAAAATGAAATATAAAAACACAGGAATTTCCAACAAGATATAAAAACACGGTATAAACGAGATAACCAATGATATATAAAAACGTCGAGTTTAAGGAAAACTTCACCATCAATCAAATTTTACAGGGTTAATTAAACACATCAGGGCACAAGACAAACAATCGGCCAAGGACAAACAATAGAGGTAGACAGCTGATAGGAACATCCTTCTCTCATCATCCACCCATAGGTCTATTAACGCCGAAGCGAGGACCGTAGATCAAGCTCCTGGTCGACTGCTCAGGCGCGGACTGATGAGATAGGGACGAAGGTAAAAATAAACCACAATAATCGCAATCAATAAACCTCTAGACGATCAAGACATGCAGGGATCAAAGGCCATGGGAAATCAATCAACATCAAATAAGGGCTATGGCTAATTTCAGTCATCAACTAGAACTCTAAGACTATCATATTCTTTACTTTATTAAGAAAACATAACTGAAAGCATAAATCATACTAACAATCCACCATGAAAAAACAAAGGAAGTGTATTGTTGCCCAATCACCCTCTCTGAGTTGATGTCCTGCGCGCTCCGTGCAACTCCCTCTTGTCGAACGATGAGACTTCACCGGTACCTCCTAGCCAATGCTCGAGGTACTCTCCTCCCCCTTAGCCCCTCAAGCCCCAAAGGGGCCATGCACATTAACCAGAGAATCAACTAGCTCCCAGCTCGCCTTGCAAGGCCGAGCTACCACTCCTCACCGAGCTGGGTATCCCAACTCCCACAAGCTAAGTCAGTCAAGTAGATATTTTTGTAGCGTAACGTTACGCAAAACAGAAGAGCCCCATCATCATTTTCCTCCCTCCATTATATAGAGTTTCAAAGTCCCTTACTTTCCCAAAATTCCATTTTATTTAATGTTTAATAAATTAATTCATAAAAATCCTCACCGTACACGTGTCACCCATCCCCTTCATTCATCCAAAAACTAATTTCTTTAATTAATTAATTACCTTTATTTCCCTCACCCACCTAGAGTCGTTCCTAGAATCACTCCTAGGTGTCCCCAAATTCCCTTATAGGTTTTAATGACTTTCCCCATTACTAATTTACTAGTTTAGTTTAATTTAGAAGGTTCTTTAATGTTAGATACCTTACTAAGTTAGACTTTCTGATTTTTCCTTGTTTCCTAATTTTTTTGGATTTCCATCTTTCCCCTTTTTATTCAAACTCAAAAAGGCAAGTGCAGAAACTTACCCTTTTTCCCTTTTTCTTTCTCATGAATAAATTTTTAATTAGCATAATAAGTAAAACAATTATTTCCCCTTTTTAAATTTTGTCCCAAAATATTTTATAAATCAATTTAATTGCTTACCCCCTTCTTGTCACAAGATTAATGAAGATTATCATTATTATATATATATATATATATATATATATATATTATATAGATAAAATTTTATCACCAGTAAAATTTAGACCTAGACTTTATTTTCCTAGGTTTGGAAACATTTTATTAGGGGAAAAGTTTTAATCTTCCTTAACACGTTACTCATCCTAAAGCCATCTAGGTTTATCCAATTATTAAATAACAATGCGACGTGTCCTTCAAGATGCACTGCGTGCTCCAAGGGTGCCACTCACCTCTTTATGTTTCTCTTGCGTGACGTGCCCTTTAGGACACACCATGTGCTCCAAGGGTGCCACTCGCCTCTTTCCATTTTTCTTGCGTGACACGCCCTTCAGGACACACCACGTGCTCCAAGGGTGCCACTCACCTATTGACTGACTTGGTAGACATCAAAAACCCCTAGAGTCAAAACTCCACCAGGTGATCTTCTGGGAGACTAAGGGCCTCTAAGGAATAAGGCCCCTTCCTTATTGCGTGCCCCTTCGAATCATCGTGAGCGACTATGGCAGTCGACCCTCATGACATCGTGGGTCTTCTCGAACTAGGTAGTCATTAACCTATAGTTCAAGCCACGATGGGAGTGCTAGTAGGTTGTGGCAGGGCTGTTGTCCACACCTCTCCCTCAACGTCCGTGGTAGTCGTGCATGACCCCTCTACTCCATATGTGAGTCTAGTCGACAAGTTATCGTCAGCCTGCATCATCAACGGATCATGTTAGAAATATATCCATATCATATCATCTAATCAGATGCACTAATATCACATATAAAACAATAAAACCCCAATGGTTCACTCCCCGACTCGATCCAGAGTCCAAGGGGTTCCATCGATGCCTCTGCATCCTCAAGGTTCGAAATACTGCACACTCAGTAAAACTGAGTCAATAGCACATGTTTATGTCAATGCTGCAAAACAACATGACATCGACCCATAATGCCTCATAATCAAAATCAAATGTTTTCATAGCATAATAATCCGGTTCGCTTGCGAGCAAGTGTCCTAAAAGAATAAGTTCGCTCAGTGTGCAAGAGCAGGATGTTACATACACCCCCTCTTGGTCTAAACTTTGTCCCGAAGTTTCACAGTATAAGTGTCGAAATAACGTGTATCACAGTATCATAAGTCTATCTATCCAACAAAAAGGGAAACTTTTGGCTCATATCATATGCGTCCTCCGAGGTCATCGGGTGTGGACTGTAGTTGTCCCACTGGAACTTGACCTCATCTATTGTTCGAGGCCATAGCTATCAAAAGTGATGATCTAGGGTGCGGATCGACTCAGGCATGCACGCACCCTCATCCGACACCTGCAAGGTGCTCAAGTCAAAACATGCATAGGATCAATAATCATAAGTCTCAAATAAAGACATGCAAGACATTGTGCATACCCCTCAGAATCAGGAAAGGCCAGTCATTAGGCCATGTACCTCTCTTTTCCAAAATATCATAGGGTCCCATGAGCCTAGGATATAGTTTATCCCATTTTTTGAACTTGATCGAGATCCTATGCAGTTTCCACCGCAAAAATACTTGATCGCCACATCGTAACTACGGTCGACACGATGCGCATCGACATAACTCTTCTGTCAATCCTGCGCTTCCTTGATCCTTTTTCCTAGTTTGTATTTAATCCCCCAATTCTTGGATCACTTCTAGTCCCATCAGAACCCTATCCTCAAGCCGATCCCAACTCAAAGGCATCTGACATTGTCGCCCATAAAGAAACTCAAAAGGCGCCATCTTAATGGTGCTTTGGTAACTATTGTTATAAGCGAATTCTACCAGTGGCAAGTATTCTTCCCAACGCTTTTGTTGGTCCATCACGTACATGCACAACATGTCCTCTAAGGTCTAGTTCGTTCATTTGGTCTGCCCGTCAGTCTCTGGGTGATATGCAGTACTGAAATTAAGTTGGGTTCCCAAGGCCTCTTGAAAACTCATCCAAAATCATCTAGTAAACACCGATCCTCGATCAGATATAATCCTCTTAGGCACACCATGCACCCTGACAATCTCACTGATGAAAACTCTAGCTATGTCAGGTGCCTGATACGTCATATGCACAGGAATAAAGTGATCACTCTTCGTCAGAGTGTCTACTACTACGAAAATCGAGTTGTGTTGCCTTGTCGTCAATGGTAATCCCACAATAAAATCCATCGAAATAACCTCCCATTTCGATTCTGGAATAGCGTGTGGTTGTAGTAATCCTGTTGGGTGTCTATGTTCATCCTTCACCTACTGAAATTCTAGACATATGTCCACATAGTTGACTATGTCTTCCTTCATTCCCTTCTTGAAGAATAAGGGTTTAAGTTCTACCCTCATATTTGTGACTCCTGGGTGAGCCATGTAGACTGCTCTATGAACCTCTCTTAGGATTGATCTCCTCAACTCGTCGTTCGGTGGTACGTAAATCCAATTTTTAAACCTCAATAAACCATCGTCATCAAACGTAATCCTTCAAATCTTGGTACCATCATTGTGTTTTGTTCGATAAAACCCTCGACCTCTTTGTACCAGTCATCGTCATGCTGTAAAGTTAGAATCTTTTCACGTAGATTTGTCTAAAGAGGCAACATCGAAAAGATGTGTGGTCTCCGACTCAATGCATCTGCCACTCGGTTCACTATTCCTTTTATGTAAGTAATCTCGAAGTCGTACTCACTAAGAAATTTTGACCAATGTCGTTGTCGTGCGTTTAGGTCGCTTTGCGTAAAGATGTGTTGTAGTCCACAATGGTCTGTCTTTAGTTCAAATTTCCATCCAAAAAGGTAGTGTTTCCAAACTTTCAAGGCATAAATAATGGCTAACAACTCCAAATCACATGTCGCATAGTTCTCCTCATGCCTCCTCAGTTTCCTCGAGATGTAAGTGATCACTCGACTGTCTTGCATCAAGACTCCACCTAAGCCTTCCTTGGATGCGTCAGTGCATACCAAGAAGTCCATTTCCATGTCAGGGACCTTTAGTATCGATGTTGTTGTCAACATCTCCTTGAGCCTCTGAAATTCTTCCGTGCATTTCTTGGTCCAAACAAACTTCTTGTTCTTCTTCTGCAATTTCATGATCGGATTTGTTATCTTCCAAAATCCCTCAATGAACTGTTGATAGTATCCTGCTAAACCCATGAAGCTACGCACTTCTGGGACATTTGTCGATGTAGGCCATTCCATAATAGCCTCGACCTTGCTGGATCCACGATGATACCTTCTCTGAAGATGACATGCCCCAAGTAGTGAATATTCAATTGATAAAATGAGCATTTGGACAACTTCCCTTACAATTTGTGCTCTCGCAAACACTGTAGTACCAAACATAAGTGCTCGTCATGATTCTCCGTCGTCCAAGAGTAAATCAAAATATCATCAATGAATACTTGGATGAACTTGTCCAAGTATTCGTGGAACATCCCATTCATCAAACTCATAAATACCGTTGGGGCATTTGTGAGTTAGATTATTAGTTAGATTTAAAATTGTATAATAGTTAGTCTTTGTATAAAATTGTTTGATTAGATATTCTATTTTCAATTTTATAGTGTTAGAGTGTTGATAGGGCCTTATTCGACCCTGCCCATGTATAGGGACAGACATGAATATATGGCCTCGTGAATGTAAAAACAAAGACACAACAACACCCAGACCATATCAGACACAGACAAGTAGAGGTATAATATGTTTATCAGATGGGATGACAGGGACGAATTTGGACCTGTCCATGTATAGGAATGGGCTCGAATTCAAGTCTATCCCTATACATGGATTGGTCCATATTTGGCCCTGTCCATGTACAAAGACATGCTTGAATTCATCTACCCTGCATTTTTTTCTAGCTAAACCTTGAAAACTAGGAATTTAGACTATTATAAAATTTAAATAGAGATTATGGGTGCCATTATTCCCATCATATTCACACTTTTCTCACTTTCCTCTATAATTACAGTACCTAAATGCAGTAAATTTCTATGATAAAAGAAACAAATATTCACTAATAAATGCATCAAATGCCCCATTATCAATGTAACACCTTAATGCAGTAAATTCCTATGATAAAAGTAGTCAATATTCACTAATAAATGCATCAAATGACCCATTATAAATGCAACATAGTTTCCATTACAAATCTACCACCTCTCTCTCTCTCATTAGTTGAGGTTCCCCTCTCATAGATGCAGAAGTTTCAGTCCTAAATATTGTCATTTCATATTTCACAAATCTACACAAGTAGGTTCACGTAATAACTGTAGGTAAACCAACCCCAGTCATGGTTGGAAATTTGGAGCCCCTCTTTTCGGACTATGCTTTTCCAATCTCAAGGTCTCCCCTAGAGGGTGTATGCTACCAACAAAATGGCCATGTCCATGTATAGGGATGGGCCCGAATTTGGGCCTCTCCCTGTACATGGACATGGCCGTATTCGACCCTATCAACCTCTTTCTAAGGTTGAGTTCAAATATGGCCCTATCCATGTACAAACAGTCCTTGTTCAATGGAATACTTATACATTCAGTTTGGAAATACAAAGGTTAGTTATGAATTATAATGGACTCTTTAATGCAAAAAAATTATATTTTAGATTGTATTTGTGCATTTGAATTTGAATTCAGTACTTTAATTTTGCTTAAAATTCATTCTTTCTTTGCAAATCTGAAGGTAACTTACTTCACACATCACATAAATTCAAATATGAAAACTATGATTAGTGTGGGTTTTTGGTTTATTTTGTTTCTGGTTCAGTACCAAGTTGAGATAATGTGTGATTTTTTTCTTTCCCGCGATGATCCATAAGACCTAGGAGTAGTTAAGAAGAGCATGATCACACCATTGATCTTCCTTTGTTTTGTTTTTTTTGTTTTTTTTTTGGTTAAGTACCAAGTTGAGATAATGTGTGATTTTTTTCTCTCCTGGGATGGTCCATGAGACCTAGGAGTAGTTAAGAAGAGCATGATCACATTATTGATCTTCCTTGTATGTTGGGATGATAAAAGATTATAAGTAAATATCATGAGAATCATCTGGACATTTTGCCATTAAAGAAGAACTTAATTGTTGACTTTGTCTTGAAATCACCCTTGCTTGACTTACGCCCCCTTTAATTGTTGTGTGGGTTTTGGTTTTGTGCTTTACCTAAAGAAAGTTAGCCTCCTTGAATTTGGAAGAATTTAATTGTTGACTTTGTGTTGAAACCACCATTTCTTGATTTATGCCCCCCTTAATTGTTGTGTGTGTTTTTGGTTTTGTTCTTTGTTCTTTGTTTTTTCCTAAAGAAAGTTAGCTGCCTTGACTTTGGATCCCTTCTCTTGACTTGTTTTTTTTCTTGTTGATTTTTATGATTTAACAATAAATATTTTATGTTATAAACTATTATTTGTTTAAATTATTTAATTGTGTGTCTACGACCCCTCTTCTTGGTCTTTTCCATCTTGCTGGAGATCTCTTCTTGGTTATTTTTTGGGAATTCTGGTTCTACTTGTTGGTGTCGCCCTCTTTATCTTATTGCTAATGCCACCTTGAGTATGTTGCAGTTCTCTTCTATTGTTGGTGCCACCTGTGTATGTTGTTGGTTAGTCTATTGATATTTTACCCTAAAAGTTCTTCTTGGCAATTTGTTCCATGTGTCATGATGAGAACTACCCGAGGGTTTGATCAATGATCCCTTGAATATTTTTCTAAGAATATATCAAAGAGGATAGTAACAACATATCATGTAATATTGTTTCTTGTTTTAGTTTTAAGTAAATGTTTTGTCAGTGATTTTTTTTTTCAATGATTGTAAAAAATATAGTTGTTCTAGTTTTTTCAATATATGTCTGTGATGCTTTGAAGTTGTTATAAATGCTTCAATGCTTGTGTTATAAATTTAGTATTTCCATTTAATGTTTCCATAACTTATGAACTTTCATATTCATGAAATTTCAAAGGATAGGTATTGAGGTGAGATGTCGAGACAAGAGTCTCCTAACATTCCTCGCAAATGCTCTAGGTTATCCCAAGAAGGAAGAAGAGGAACCCCTTCTTTGACTGAGACTTCGAGTGACCAACGCCAATCTAGTAAGAGGAGAAGATTATTAAACGAGTCTTTGAATAGATAATCTTGATAATGTACTCAAACAAGTGCTATGGATGCATCCTTCTTAGATAGGCTTCACATTGATACTCTTACACCTGAAAATGTAGGGAATACATCAGGACAAGAAAATATTTTTGGTAATTTTCTTTGATTTTGTATTTTTGTGTATTTATGTTTATGTTATATATATATATGTGTGTGTTTTATATATGTTTTTTTCTTTTTTTTCTTTTTCTTATGTTAAATTATGTCAAGTTAAATGTTGTAATTACTTTCAAATGTGTGTGTAAACAATGAGTTTAATGCAAGGGAAGACAATGAAAGGGAGAGTGGGTGTCACGAAAGTTCTAATGTTGGTGAAGAGGGTGAAGGTGGATTTAGGAGGTGTTATCAAGAAACAAAAGATTACATGCCTACGTCCACCTATCCTTCAGATGTTGGTGATGAGCTTCCTTAAGAAGGGATTATTGAAGCAATGACCCTTGAGAGATGCTCAGGTGTTAAAAGCAAGTTGAAAAAAAAATTTGAGGAGCTTAGATCTCCCTCGGGAGAGTAAACAAAGCTTGGAGATTGTTTTTCATTCATTGAAAAACTTTATGGATGCATATCAAAAGATGGGGCCAAAAACTGACAGTTTTATCGATTTGATGAGGAGGCGAAAGTCAAAGGTGATGGGTCCTGATAAATGGGACGTAGTAAAAAATAAAGTTTCAAAAGAAAACACAATTTCTATATTCAATTTCAAAGATGGGCTAAAGAAAAAGATGTTGAAGGTGCAATATTTTAAGCACCCCAACATAGCAGGACATTTGTATAACATATTTTTGGCAGCATATGAGAAATTGTCGTGGAATGATGAGGTTCCACATTATTTTGCTAGAAACTTTTATACATATTTTTTCATGGACATGCACCCTGATTATACTAGTCTACCATTCGATTATTATGGGGCTGGTAAAGGACGAGCACATGATTAAAAATGGGCATATCGAAATGTGACATTGCAGAGGCCTCCATGACCTTTAGTATCTCTCCCAACAGGGGCATTTTCTTCACATTCAGAGTTGTGAGCTTCATCAGAGGTTGGCAAAGAGGCTAGGAATGCAATCGGGAAAAATTTGGAATCGTTTTTTTATGGTGTTGATGTTGGTTTGAACCGTGAGCGAGCGGAAGCCAATTCTCGGGCCATTTTTGTTTATAAAACATATGAGGAGTTAGATACCATGTTAGTAGAAGATATTAAGAATTATGCAAAAAAAAATTGTAATGGTTGGAAGGAGGTCATTCAGAATGATGAACCAAAAATCGGATTGGTATGTGTTCTAGTTAGTAAATTTTTGACACATTTGAGGATAATTTACTTCTAGTTCTAGACCTAGATACATATCATTGTATCTATATAAATAATTGAGTTGTTATTGTCATTAATTGCAGTTTGGAGATATGTTAAATGAATCTCCAGTAAATAGGGGATTTGATTCCGCAAGTTTAAATTTGGATGGATTGAATCATGTATGTATTTTTTAATATCCACATATGAGAACTTTAGTTATCCAATATTTAATCTTTTGAATAAGATCAACAACATGACATTTATAATTTTGAATAAATGTGAACACATTGAATCCTAGATTTAGTTCTTAGTTGTGTTGTTCACAGATCCTTATTCCATATCCTACTACTTGGGAAGGCTTGTCCCAATTTTTATTGGGAGAGTTTGAAGAGGGTGGGAGTTCACATGTATCATTGCATATTGAAAACAAATTTAGTTATATATTAAAATTGTAAATTGTCCTTTAAATTATTAATTTAAAAAAAGAATGTCTTAAACAATATTTAATTTATTGAATCATAGGTTGGCACATCATAGGCATTATGTGTTTCAAAATTTAAAACTACAATTTAATGTGTTAAAATCATTTAAATTTAATTTTCAAATTTTCAAATTTGAAATGTGTTATATACGAAATGTGGAGAAGAGAGTACCTGGGAGTGTGCTTGAACAAAATGTGGAGAAGAAAGTGTTGAAGATTGGGGTTGAGGGGGAAACATCCATACTTTGGAACGATGTGTTTATTCATGATGATTCATAAAAATGTATGTTCATTGCACATTAGTGAGTTTTAATTTTCTTTTATGTTGGGATTTTATATAAAAGTATTCAAGCTTATTTTTGTTGAATAAGCTTGTATTTTTTACTTTTTTCAAATTTTTGTTTTCTCAAATTTTTAGTTTAACCTTTCTTATTCATAGGGTTACTAAACTAGTGTCTATATAACTTTTCAATGCTTTGATCAATTATTTTGAAAAATACAGAACCCCTATATAAGCTTATCGTTGTCTTAAATGGTACATTCAAGCTTATTTATGTTTAGATCATGATGAAGACCTAATTTTGAACTTGAACATTTGATTATTTGAAAATAGACTCTATCCCACATCAGAAAATGGAATTTTTTTAAATTTTCTTTGATTGTATTCATTGTCTTCTTGTCCAAGAATGGCATAGTATGGACATTTATGTTTTCTGCATACAACGAAGTGAATTCCTTCTTTCCAGGTTATTGTCAAACTCTTAACTAAATTGGTTATTAACCACAAAAACCAACATTCAAGTAGATTTACAAATAAGCTATGTATGTGCATGATCTGACTTATGTTTAGATTATGACGAAGGAATATTTCAAAGATCATTTGATTATATGTAATATGAATACATCCCAAAGATGAAATATTTAAATGGTTTTTGAAGAATGACTTAATATATGTGCAGATTTGTGTTTTCTTCATGTACATGAAAGATTATATGAGAACATCTATTCCACTGCAGAAAGAGGAGATAAGTATTTTCTAGAAGAATGATTTTTAAAATGGAGATTTGTGAACTTTCATAGATATAAGTAATTTCTTGGAAGAATGACTTAATATGGAGATTTATGAGTCCTTTAATTTGAAAGGGAATTTGAGGGCATTTGATTATATGAGAACATCTATTCCACTCCAGAAGAGGAGAGAAGTATTTTACTGCTGAGGAGATAAGTATTTTATTGTTGAGTAAATAAGATCCCCTGGCATGAGAATTTCACCTGAAGGATTTGAGACTTTATCCATAAGGAAATAAGTATTTTATTGGAAGAATGACTTAATATGGAGATTTGTGAACTTTCTGCATACACAACTATATTTATTTTCAGAGTATTATCTAACTCTAAACACAAAAATTGGTTACAAAGAACACATTTTTTCTCTTTATAATTTTTTAAGATTTTAGATAAGATTTTACATTGTTTAAATCATGTATGTTTAATGTGGAGAGTAACTATTTTGAAAGTTTTGGAACTTTGTTATGGAAGTTTGGTTTAAAAAAAGTGTAATAAAAAGAGAGGGATAATCTTAAATCTGTGGAACTTTGGTTGGGTATGTTATTATTTCTTATTTTTTATTTAATATTTAGTTAAAGTATATATGCTAATATGTGTTATTTGTTTTTTTTTAATTGTTTTTTATTGTTACATATGTTTACATTATATTTGGTGGAAAATATGACATTATATTTGGTGGAAATGAGTATGTTGGAGGATGAGACTTAACTCTTTTGGTATGTATGTCAATTTTTCTTTAATCACAACTTGTTTTATTTATCTAAAATGGAACATGTGTACATTTTATTTTAAATTTGTACATATATTTTATTGTACATTTTTAAATTTTGAATTTGACAAATGTTTTCTTTTGTGGGTATGAATTGCAAGTATGAAGTGATCTATCTTAAAACGATGGCTTAAAGTCTAAAATTTTGGAGTTAAATGTCTTAGTTTTTATTACCATCCTAAAATAGATGTGGAACCTATGTATTTGGTGGTGTAACTATTCAAACTTTTATTATATATATATATATC
>JASDQU010306464.1:9003-25076 GCA_032191745.1 Picea mariana | reverse complement strand
GGGGGGGGGTGGAGATATCCCTCCGAAAGCCTCTGTATCTGCCCAGAGTTGATCATTAAGTGCCCTGCTTCCTTAATGAGTTGCTGGGCTGGTTTGTGGCCACGCTTTCTGTTTTCCTTGGTAGTTTTTTTTTGCTCGATGGTCGGATCTTCCGAGATGCCCAGCCTGGCTGTTGATCCCGCTATTGAGTTGGTAAACACTTTATTCACTTTCCTTAGCTGATCCACTGGGAGGTGTTGTAGATCCTTTTGATTGAGTGCTTCTTCCAGTTATTCTAGGTCAATATCTGCCAGATCCGTTTCATCCATGATCATATTAGTATCTTCTTCTCTGCTGGATTGAGTTGACTGAGTTGAATCCTTTGGATGTGTTGGATGTAGCACTTTCGGGCCTTTGCCTTTTCCTTGCTCTGAAGCTTGGGGGGGGTTCTGTGAATTCGTCTCTTTCGCAAGCTGGTTCAGGGCATCAAAAAAGTTCTTGGAGGGGACCTTTGGGGACGAACTCTGGTTCTATTTTCTTGGAGGGTTCTTTCTCCTGCCTGTGACGTTGGTAAAACCATCCTTTTGCCTGGATTTAGAGGGCTTAGGGGCTGGGGCGTTCAAGGGGCAATCCATGAACAGGTGACCGTGCTCGTGGCACTTCCGGCATCGAAAGGGTATATGCTCGTAGTCGATTGTTTGGTTCCAGAACTCATCCTGGTATTCTAGAGTGATGGAGCCCGGCAAGGCCTTCGATATGTCCATATAGATGCAGATACAGGCGTATGATGTATACTTTCTTATCTTTGTGGCCTCTGAAGCCTTGACGTATTGACCCACCGTGTTCCCTATGCCCATGAGTATTTCTTCTAGACAAAATTCCTGAGGCAGGGAATAGAGCCTGATCCAGACCGGGGCTCTTGTGAAGTCTTCTTGTTCTGGGTTGAATCTATCAGTCCAGAATCTTAGAAAAAGGCCCGCTGAGTTGTAGAAATATGGTCCATTGTCAAATATTCTGTCTTGGTCTTCAAGATTGTATAGTATGATTGTGAAAAAACCCTTGGAGCTGAGCTGGACCTCATAGTCTCCTTTAGGGTTCCACCAGTCTTTAATCCAACGAGTGAGATCTCTCTCAGTCGGCCAGAGGCCCAAGAATTTACCTATCAGTGCATGTTCCATCATAAACTGGGTGTGTTCCCCCACCCTAGTCGATTTTATTTGGTACAGAGGTGGTTTATCCAGTTGAGGGATGCACTTACCTGGCAGCCAGTTTTTGGAAGCTTGCGTGTGAGATGTACTGGGTTCCAGCTCCATTTCTTTACTGAAATCTTGTTCCTAGGTAAACAACTGCTCCCTCATATGCACCGGTGGTTCGAAAGCCGGCCTTTTAGCATGAGACCCGGCCTTGTCGTTAGCGGCGATGTCACTGTACGAGGGGGGTTTCCCCCCCTCCCCCGAGCTCATTGTAAGGCGAACAGGGACCGTGCTGAGTTCTAGTCTGCAGATCGATGTATTTGGCGGTCAGTGCTCTGGCGTCAGAGCGCGCATCAGGCGAACACGGGTGGTTGGAATTTCAGTGCGCTAGGGCTTGTCTCCTAGTTGCAGAGCTCGATCTTAAAAAAAAAAAACAGAACAGAATTAAAACAACATCTCCTTTTATATTAACTTTGATATGTCTCCAATCTTTAACATATTCTGCATTTTTGTTTTCGGAAATCTCTATGGATTATGTGTCCTCTATGCAAACTGCACAAAAACAAGAATCATTTATTCTATCATATGAAAACACATTTTGATAGCGTTTTGTTTTAACTGAATGCATTTTTTGTGTCCCATGTAATGTACCAGCTTCATATGGGATTGATCTATTTACATCTTGGATTCCAACATACCAAAAAAACTTTCACAAGACAAGAACTTGTTAACTTGAAATCTCTCAAGAAAATGCTTGAAGATTGAATATAAATTTGAACACGTGAATAAAAATATCTTGTGTACATGTGTAACATGTATATATAGACACACCTGCGCACATCCCTTGATGGATTAGTTTCATGGATTAGCACCATTTTTCACCATTCAACAACTTGATCAATGGATTCAAATTGATCGGCATGAGGTTTCATCTGATACATTCGAAGTGCTCATTTTATATATGCCCTTGCACTGTCATGCTCTCCTTTTCCATGACCAATCTCAAAAAAATTCCAACAATGTGTAATGTTTGATTTTTTATGAAGAGGACACAACCAATAGAATGATCGTGAAGATTTGAACTGACCCACACACCCATATGACCATATCCAATTTCTATTGAATCTGATCCCGCGTTCTTTCAATGAATCATAAAATTTATCAAAACAATGTTGTACATAATTTGTTTCTTGTGCTCGATCATCACTTATACAAACGTGATATTCTTTAATAAAATGTCTATTGTCATTGGTGCTTTCTATATTATCAAGACTTCGTTGAGAATGTCTATATAGAACGTAGAAAAATATAGTGACTTGATCAGAATGATAATATTCACTCTGTATTTCTTTTTGTGTAGCGAATTTGTAATTTTCATCAAAATCAACTATAGACAAAATTGTACCTGGTGGAAACACTTCACAGGATTGTTTGAATTGTAGGTATTTCCATCTAGCTCTATGTGAATGCTTGGGGTATTTATAAATTTCTTCCTCAAACTTCTTCAAAATAATCTATCACATAGATTTTATCTACTTTCAAATCAATCCTTTTGGAAATAACATTTGAAGAATGTGGAGCCATGCTATTGATATATTCATATCTCTTCTAATTGACTGTTATATTAGAAAATGATTGATCATTCATATCAATAGGATATTTTGAGTGAAAAAAACTTAGATTTTCACAATGATCACATTTCTTTCCACCAGCACATTTTTTTTGGTAAAATAATTCATCACCTTCTCTTTCACATAGAATTTCAGATATAAAAACATGGAATGTGGAAGGAGGAGGTGAACTTGGCCATAAAGTTTTACCAAAATCAAGAAAAGTGTCATAATATAGCTCAAATTCCACATGATAACGACAATAACAAGTGTCACGGACAATGATGGGTCTAACAAACCATGGTTTTTGTTGCACAAATGTATTAATGGAAATTTTAACTTCTTCGTGCTCTTGTTTGAACTTATTGAACAATTGTATTTGTGTCATTGGAAATATATGTTTTGGATGTTCTTCATATTGTTTCCATGTTATTCTTTGTCACAACACATCCCTTGTATGTGGTGAAACACGAGATTCTGTCAACCAACAATTACGGGCCAATTCTTTAACATTTTCTGCAAGTCTATCTTTGTAGGGTTGTCTAGAAATCACTGTCCAACAAACAAGTTCAACATTTACATCTATTTGCAATCGAAATTTTCTATGTTTGTACAATGTTTTTCTTGACGTTCCCATCATTTTTTCCATGTGTTATTTCAAACGATCTTTTCTATTGCTAGATAAAACAACTCTTGTTTGTATCACTTTACATGCAACACCGACATCTTTTTTTCGAGATTTTCCAAAATATTTTAATACACAAGTTATATTTTCAAAGACATTATGTTTCACCTTTGTATCGTTTGACAACTTTTGAATACCCAATAATGACGTAGCTTCTTTTAACTTTCTTGACTTTATTAGACAGAGTAAAAGTTGAGCTTTTACTATTACTGATTCATCTTTGAAAAAATTATTATACATATTCTTAGTTCGATATCTTATATAATGCTTAGCTTCTTTCTTCCGAAATTTGTCAGTATCAACATTTTCTAATATTTCATCATTACTGTTGATAGATTCTCCTGTATATTTCAATTTAAAGTTTATATTAAAAAACAAAACTCGAACATAGATTCACTAAACTATATACAATTGTTCATCTTGCATTATCTAAATTTGTGTACATACCTATAGGTGATTCGTCTTCTGCTTCAATTTTGGTTTCAACGTCTTCATCGACATTATGAGACAAATCTATTTATGTTTTTTGAAAAACATCAAATCATGATTAAAATGAATTATATTAAACAATATTTTAAATTTGAATTCTATACTTTTAATATAGACAATATGTGCATGCATACCTGGTTGGACTTCTTTGTGACATCCCACTCTGGCGCACTGAGCGAACTTATTCTTTGAGGACACTTGCTCACAAGTGATCCAGATTATTATGCTATTAAAACTTTGATTTTTATTATGAGGCGTTATGGGTTGATGATATGTTGTTTTACTACATTGACATAGACAGGTGATATTGACTCGGTTTTACTGAGTGTGTAGGGTTTAGGACCTCGAGGATGTAGAGACATCGATGGAACCCCTTGGACTCTGGATCGAGTCAGGGAGTGTGCCATTGGGGTTTGATTGTTTTACTGTGATATTAGTGCATCTGACTAGATGATACGATGTGGATATGTTCTGACATGATTTGTTGATGATGCAGGCTGACAATATCTTGCCGACCAGACTCACATATGGGGTAAAGGGGTCACACACGACTACCATAGATGTTGAGGGAGAGGTGTGGACAACAGCCCTGCCACAGCCTACTAGCACTCCCGTCGTGGCTCGAACTGTAGGTTGACGATTACCTAGTTTGAGAGGACCCACGATGCCGTGAGGGCAGACTGCGACAGTCGCTCATGATGATTCTAAGGGGCGTGCAATAAGGTGGGGGCCTTATTCCTTAGAAGCCATTAGTATCCCACAAGTTCACCTGGAAGAGTGTTGACTCCAGGGGTTATTAATGTCTACCAAGTCAGTCAAGAGGCGAGTNGAGGGGGTACCCCCCCTCTGCACTCCCCCGCGTGGAAGAGTGTACATACTTCTGGGGTGTAAATACTTCATGGGGTATAGACACGGCTGAAAGCAAAGAACCTCTGCATCAGGAAGATAATCAGGCTCCACAACCAACAATATGCACGATGTATTTCACGTCTCTGTCTTAGACATTATGATTAGTGATCCTACACATGTTTTAACTTTATCTCCTTGCGATGTCGGATGAGGGTGCGCTCACGGCTGAGCCGATCCACATCCTAGATAATCACATTCGACAGCTACGACGTCGAACAGTAGATCAGGTCAAGGTCGAATGGGACAACTATAGTCCGCACTCAGCAACCTTGGAGGATGCATATGATATGCGCTAGAAGTTTCCATTGTTGTTTGATAAATAGACTTATGATACTGTGATACACTCATTTCGGCATTTTTACTATGAAACTTCGGGATGAAGTTTAGACCAAGAGGGGGTGTACGTAACATCCCACTCTAGCACACTAAGCAAAATTATTCTTTGAGGACACTTGCTCGCAAGTGATCCGGATTATTATGCTATTAAAGCATTTGATTTTGATTATGAGGCATTATGGGTTGATGACATGGTTTAACTGCATTGACATAGACAGGTGTTATTGACTCGATTTTACTGAGTGTGCAGGATTTTGGACCTCGAGGATGCAGAGGCATCGATGGAACCCCTTGGACTCCGGATCAAGTCTGGGAGTGAACCATTGGGGTTTGATTGTTTTATATGTGATATTAGTGCATCTGATTAGATGATATGATTATGGATATGTTGCTGACATGATTCGTTGATGATGCAGGCTGACGATAGCTTGTCGACCAGACTCACATGTGGAGTAGAGGGGTCATGCACGACTACCAGAGATGTTGAGGGAGAGGTGTTGACAAAAATCCTACCACGGCCTGCTAGCACTCCCGCCGTGGCTCAAACTGTAGGTTAAAGATTACCTAGTTCGAGAAGAACCAATATGTCGTGAGGGCAGACTGTGACAATCTCTCACGATGATTCTAAGGGGCACACAATAAGGTGGGGGCCTTACTCCTTATAGGCCCTTAGTCTTCCACAATTTCACCTAGCAGAGTGTTGACTCCAGGGGTTATTGATGTCTACCAAATCAGTCAAGAGGTGAGTGGCACCCTTGGTGCACGTAGTGCATCCTGAAGGGCACATCGCGCAAAGGAACAGATGAGGTGAGTGGCACCCTTGGAGCACCTAGTGCATCCTGAAGGGCACGTCGCGTTGTTGATGATAGAGGGATGAACCTAGATGGCCCTAAGACAAATAACATGTTAAGTAATTTTTAAAACAATTTCCCTAATTAAATATCGCCCAGTACGAAATTTAAGGCCTAAGTCTAAATTACGTTAATAGTAAAATTTTGTCTTCTATAAATAAAAATAGTAATAAAAATAAAAACAACTTAACTAATAATTATGATCTTCGATAAATCTCGTAACATGAAGGGAGTAAGAAATTTAATTTATTCAAAAAAAAAGGGGGGTAAAATTATGTTGGATTAAAATTTAAAAAGGGAATTAATTGTTTTATTACCTTAATAAATTAAAGTATACTAATTAATTAAGAAAAGGGAAAATGGTTAATTTTCACACCTGCCTTTTTGAGTTCTAAGTAAAAGGGGAAAGAGGGAAAATAAAAAAATAGGAAACTAGGGAAAAGAGGTAACATAAAAAGAGGAAAATGGGAACTTAAGGGAAAAAGCAGAAAGTCAACTTAGTAAAGAATCTACCATTTAAGAGCTTTCTAATTTTAAAATGAATTAGCAATGGGAAAGCTATTAAAACTCGTAAGAGAATTTGGGGACACCTAAGAGTGATTCTAGAAGTAACTCTAGGTGGCTGAGGGAAATAAAGATAATGAATTAATTAAAGAAATTATTTTATGGCAGAATGTAGGGGATGAGAGACACTTGTACGGAGAGAAATTTTTAGGAATTTATTTTTAAAACTTTAATTAAATGAGATTTTAGGAAAGAAATGATGTTCGAAACTCTATATAATGAGGAAAGGGGAAGGATGAAGGATCATCTTCTATTTGCATAATGTTACGCTGCAAAAACATTTACTTGACTAATTTACCTGTGGGAGTTGGGATACCCAGCTCGGAGAGGAGTGGTAGCTCGGCCTTGCGAGGCAAGCTGGGAGCTAGTCAAAATCTCTGGATAGTGAGTGTGTGGCCCCTTTGCGGCTCGGGGGGCTAACGGGTAAGAAGAGTACCCCTGGCATTGGTTGGGAGGTACCGATGAAGTCTTGACGATCGGTGAGTGGGAGTTGCACGGAGTGCGCGGGACATCATTTAGAGTGGGCAATTAGGCAACGGTACCCTCTCTTGATTTTTGGTATGGTAGAATGTATTAGGACTTATTCTTGGATCTGCTTATTTAATGGAAAAGTAAAGTGATGTTTTTTTTTAATTGATGACTGAAACTTTCCTTAGCCTAGCTCGATGGTTGTTGACTCCCATGGCCTTCGTTTTTCGCATTTCTTGACCACCTTGCGGTGTTGATGGTGATCTTCGTGGTTGTTTATCCTTCATCCATAGCTCACCAGCCCTTGCCTGAGCAGTCGGCCAGGAGCCTGATCTACGGTTGTCGCCTTAGCGTTAGAATACCTATGGATCCCAACGCCCTTCTTTTCTGTGCGAGGATGATGAAGCGGAGGACGAACCTATCATCCATCTACCACTGTTGTTGTTCTTGGTTGATTGTTGTCTTGTGTCTTGTTGCGATTGATTCTCCTTGCGTATTATTTATCTTTCCTCTCAGCAACCATCTTAATACTCTCTTTGATTTTAACACCTTTGTGTTCAATCTCTGCATGTGCTTGGGCTCTGCTTTTTTTATGTCACCTCTTCGTCCTAAATGATCTTGCCATTGATTGTGTTTTTCATTAATCTTTTCATTTTCAATACTTTCAACCATGAGTTTGTCCTCTGCCATTTGTTACATTTTGTTGGCAAAGTTACCCTGCGAGTTTACTTTTATTTATACGTTGGATTGTGTTTCTAATGACAACAATTTCAATTAACTCCCAGCCAAGGTATGATAAATATTCGTCTGCGTTTATTTTGACATGACTAGGTGGTTGATGTGTCTGCATTGTTAAAAAAATCTCGTTTCTCTACAGCGATTCTTGATAGCGATTTAGCCTGGCAGAGACAAATTTTTGATTGAGTTCTAAATCCCCTTTTTATTTTTAACTACATAGTAAATTGCCTAGTTGAGATGGAAAATTAAAATTTTTAATTTCTCTTGAATTTTAGTTACACTGCGAATCTCATGGCAGTGCCCAGCACAGGTAGCGCCCTAGCGTTTTGATGGTGTCGTAATTGGCGATTTCACCTACTCTGTCCCACGAGTTCACCCTTGAAACGTGACCTCCTGTGAATCTATTTTGCCAGCATTCTCTACTCTCCAAAACATCTTAAACCCTACCTATGGGATGCACAGTAGCATCTAGTGTTTGGTGCAGCGATCTCCTATTTTTGCAACAGTGACCCCCCCCCCACAGTTTCCTGAATAGAAAATCGTGCTTTGTGACAGAGTTTCTCTTATTCTTGAGCAGTGATTTATTGTGATTAACAGCGTTGGGTTGCTGCGTTGTCTGTGTTTGGGTTGGGTAAATTATTGCATTACATGACTGGGTAGTTGGGTGATTCGCGCATCCCTCGGGTTTGTGAATCAGTTGGGTATCTGCGTTTTTTTTTGGATTTTAACGAATAACCTGTCACTCTGCGTTTGGGGTGGTTTACCCAACATCCACTTAGTGTTATAGTAAATGGTTATCGTTAGACACCTGTAGATAACCAACAACGAGTTTATAGTGTACCCATCCTTAGTCTGGTCATTGCACACCGAAATTCTTGGTTGCGTAGTTGGCTGTGTAACCGCTACGTTGGTGATTGTTTTTAGTTGTGTGTGAATTGTTGCGTATTGTTGTAATGGACAACATTGTGTGGAGTGTTAGCACTTTATTTAGTTGGCACAGGAGTTGTGATCATGACGTTGGCCGCCATTTTTGTTTGGAAGCATTATTAATTGAGGTTAAAGGACAACGTTCACCACGATGCTAGATGGCAGTGACTATATTATCTAAAAATAAGTTTACTCTCTAGGGACTCTATTTTTTTAATTGAGGTAAGCGTTGAGTTAGCAAATTCACTGCCAGTGAATTGATTACATGTCAGACATCGACCAGACATCAATCCTTAGTTTATTTAGGTAGATTTTTTTAATAAAAAAATGTTTCCCCTATGTGATAGTGACGGGGTATAAGACTACCTCCTTACCACCAATGATATAAGTCTCACCCATTTTAAAATCGCTTGGCATCTTACTGCAGGTAGCTACCTTCATTACCTCAAACGCACATGTAGTTGTCTCCTTATTTACGTCTTTGAACCCTTATCGTTACCCTTCTCGAAAATAACTAAAATTCCTTATGTATGTTGTATGGAAGCCACGGCTAAGGCCTAGTGAGTCCACTTGGTTTTGTAAGGATGTATTTCTGCTATAGAAGTCTTGTTTATCATCGAACCTTGAGAAGAAGCTTGAGATGTGGGAGACCTTAGGGGTAAGGGTAGAACCTCTTACTTTTAATTGAATTGGCACCCTCACTTCATCCTTGGAAGAGATTAATGGCTTAAGTAGATAGCAATGCTTAGGATACCAGTAATTGCTTTTGTCTGTAATGTGTTCACACCATGCCCTTGAATAGAAAAATCTTGAGTCTATCAAGGAGTGAATAGGTGACTTTACCTTCTAAGGAGATGATTTTGATAAAACTTGAAGAGAACAAATGAATGATATGGGACAGGTAGAGATATGACTCAAGACTTAATCATTAGTGGGTGGTTAGATTTTGTTCTTAAGGGAAGTATAGTATCTCAATACTAGTAAGATGCTATTTCATTCATTGGATTACAATGATTAATGAGTTGGGTAGCGGTGACCCGCGATAATAGAAGTTATTTAGAGGCCTAATCAAGGTGAATTCTTTACTAGATTGCCTTTGGATTTTAAAATCTTGGGAATTTAATGATTTTGTTAAGTGGTTAAAAGATTGCAAAATGTTAGAAGAAGATATTGGTCATGACGATAAGGCTCTCAGAGTCTTAACTGGCGTTGTCAAACCCTGGTGTGTAGAGTTGGATTTTGGAGGGTAATTCTTTTAAAATTTAGAAGGTTAGAATTGTTTAATGATTAGGTCTCCAAAAGAAGATGCTAAAGTTTTAGAATAGAACCTTGTGGTGCGCGAAGGAAGGCCACCAGTGTTTGGTGGTTGTTAATCTCTTATGCATGTTTCTTGTTCGTTCATTGACAGTTTGTTATTATTACCTTCATAAAAAAAAAATAGCACCTGTTATGCTTAGTACGATTGTCGTAACGAAGAGGGGTCATTACAGGTTTGATGTTTATTATTGCAAAAAAAATATCCATGCTTCTAATAAGTGCATGGTATAATGTTTGAACATATTAAAAGCATTTTGTTACCAATATATCAATGTAATATTCAATATTTTTACAATTAGGATTATGATGATGAGCGACATTTCCACCATCTATTGTTTCACCCCACTATGATGTCAATTAATGAACTTACTTATAAATGAAAAAATCTTGGAGAGGAATCATACCGAGAATCATTGAAACAACCATCTATTCAATTCCCACTATGTCATGAGTCACCAATTCAAAACCTTGATAGCAACACTAGTTCTTCATGTGTTGGGGATGAAGGAAATGATATAAATGTTGGTATGGATGATTTCTTGAGGGTAACCCAGTCCATGGAGGGAATGTTGTTAGATGCATTCTGGAAAAATTAAATAGGGAAGGAAGCTGATGTCATAAATACCTTCGATGAAATCCTAAAATATGCTTCCACCACCCCTCTATTTGGTCTCGTACAGGGGTTTGCAAGGTCTATTCATATAGGGATAAAAATATTACTATACAACTTGAAAGTAATGCATGGTATTTCAGACATGTGTTTCTCGACACTTTTGAGGAAACTAACCATTAACTCCCCTAAATGCTTAGGGAATATTGTCACACAATGAAGGAAGAAAAGGTTTGATTTTATCAAGTTTAATGACAATGTAAATTTCTATTTCCCACTACTTGTAGGTTACTCAAAGATGAGGTACTTTCAAGTGATAATCCCTTTCCTGAAAGCTGGGCAAAGGCAAAGAAAATGTTGAAAATGTTGAGTGTTGAGCACATATCATACCATGCATGTTCGAATGATTGTATGCTATACAAAAAAAAATATGTGAACAAATACATATGTCCAGAATGTGGGAACTATAGGTACCATAAATTAAAAAACAAAGGTAAGGCACATGGTTCTCCTCATAAGATATTGATGCACATTCCTACAATTTCAAGGATTCAAAGGTTCTTTTGTTGCGGACAATTAGCCATGTTGTAGTGGTGGCATGCCTCACATAGAAGTAAGATATGAGTTATGTGAATACCAATAGATTTAATAGCCATGAATCATATAGAGGATACATGGCTCGATAAATTCAAGGATGAAGTACAAAGCCTCTGATTGAGCATAGCTATTAACACATATTCCATCCAAAGCACCAACTATTATGTTTGGACACTGGTAGCGATCAATAACAATACCCCCCCTTGGTTGTCCATGAACAATGAACATCTTATGCTAGCTCTTATAGTCTCAGGTAGAAGAAAAGTGAAGATAATGGATCTCTACATCCAACCATTGAGCGATGAATTTAAGAAATTATGGGAAGTGATACATGTATATGATGTATCACGACCCATCCCAATGGAGAGATCTTTTACGTTGTCTCGTATATGTGTGTACACCATGCACGGTTATCTAGGACTAGGATTTTGCTCCAGTAAGCATTTTCATGGATTTGTTTGTACCTGTAATTTTATTTTGCATACCTCATTTGGTGCAACTATATTTTTTCCACTAATATGGTATGTATATGTTAACATCGTAGGTCTTGTAACAAAAGGGTATTATCATGGATGTAAATGTTATGGAACTTCTATAAAGGCCAAGTGGTCCAATGACCTACAAAAGTTGGCGTAATATTGTTCTAGGGTATTCCTCCCAGAAGACCACCCTTATAGAAGAGTTTTATCTACTTTCAATGGTAAACCAAAGAGAACTTGGAGACCTAGAATAATGACACCGACAAATTAGAACAGGGAATATGACACAGAGAAAGAGAAGGAAATGGAAAAATTCTTCGATTCAAATGGGGAAACTATGTTCGATGATCTTGAATTTTTTCACACCTATGTTGAAAAAATTCCCATTAGGATGAAAATGAAAATTTTATTTTATGAGCTTCCATATTGGGAGCATCTTAAGAATGGCCACTGACTAGATCCTATGCATATATTCAAAAGTGTTTCATACTCTTTATGGAGGCACATATCATGGAATGGAAGTGACACAATGGATTTTAGGGAGATATTATTGCGTCGAATACTATAAAGAGACATTGGCCAAGAAACAAAACTAGAAAAGAGATTGGTCCCTCTTGGTATTTTAAAGAAGGTGATGTCCCATGGATTTCGAATAAAGATGATGTTTCTATGGTGAAGGATTTTATATTGGGTGTGAATACACCTTCTTTATATGGTTCGACTCTACAACATTTCTTTAATGTGGATGGGAATTTGTCGGGGTTGAAATGACATAACAATCTAAACCTTCTAAGGGTATAGATGTTGAATACATGATTATTCTAGTTGTATATTGATGTCGGTAAAAATGTGTTTTGCACTCCCAATTTTATGGAAATTAATGATGTGTGTGTGTATTTTGTAATATCATTATCCTCTGCTCTTGTGTGGTTGTGTGAACCATGACTTCCCACAAGACCTATGACATTCTATATTGAAATGATCTAGATTTGTATGTTGCATCACATTAAGGGAGATTCATATGGCCATCATTCCATGGTGGTGTCGAGAGATAGTTGATATTATTTGTATGTTTCATAAGGAACTGCCCATGAGTTTTATGGACTTGCAAGTCCATATTCTAATTCACCTACCTAATGAGGTTGAATTAGTTGGGATGCTCTCATGTCATATGATGTTCTTATTAGAGACGTACATGAAAAAATTGAAGGGTTTTACTCGACAAAGGGAAACATTGGAGGGCTCTATGGAAGAGGGGTACACAGTATATGTTCTATTATGCTAGTGAGTATATCAGGAAAATTAATGAAACAAAAGGGGTAGTTTTTTTGGTCAACCATAAAGATGAGGACAAAAGCGAAGGGGAGTAACTCCAAATAAATGGGAAAAGGTGCTTAATAAAGAGTAATTTAGTTATATTTTGTCAATTTAGTATAGATAAATTATTTACAATGAAGTTGATAATATACATTTCATCCCGTGCTATTTGTTTTGAATTATTTTATACATCAAAAAATTTAAAATTTTTTATGCCATCAATAAATTTGTTCTTTAAGTTGATAATATATATTTGATCTCATGCTATTCATTTTGAATTTTTGTATACATCAGTGTATCTTGAAATTGATTCCATCAACAAATTCATTATTTACAATGTGGAGGCAACATGACCATGGGTCACATTGTATGAAGAGAAACAAATGAAATGGGATAGTGATGGGAAACATTCACATGGTTGAATGGTGTTAATCCATAAATAGTGGCACATTACTCCTTAATTGGGGTATATTGCATTAGTAATGTTATTTTATTTATGTCGGATTGGGTGCATTAGTTGTAATTGTACCTCCTATTCTATGATATATACCAAGGAGACCTTTTAATTTGGAATCATCTTGTATTTGGAACTTTATGTGGGGTTTAAGGAGGTTTCCCCCTCTAACAGTCTTATTATCAGAAGTCATCTATTTTTCAAGGCGTTGAGTACTTATTCTATTTTTTTTTTTATGTTATTTTTATATTTGGTTCTTAACATTTGGTATCAAAGCTCAAGGTTTTGGGGTTTCACTACTGCATTTGAGACACCTTGGAATTTTTTCTATAATATTTTTCTACGAAGTTTCAGAAGGAACCCTTTGGACGATATTTATTATACAGACCAAGGTATGTGGGGTTCAAATTTAAGCTCATGAGGCCTGTGTAAGACAGGGTTCTAGCATCATCCTGAATTTAGTCATCACAAAATTTTCACTATAAAAAAAAATTGTGACCTTTCAAAGATTGAAACATAGAGGATATTTATAGAAATTATCAAGGTATTTGTGATCAAAATTTCAACTTCTGGGTCATCCTAATTTTGTAGATACACCTTGTGTAAGATAGGGTATCTAACTAGTCATATTAACTAGTATCAAACATGTGTTCCAGGTAAAACAATGATATCTTCTTCAGTGAGCATCCAAATTAAGTGAGACTAGTTGCATTGGATAGTGGACAAACTTTAGTATTTATGGTGCAATTTGTAGAATCAAATATCATATATTGTGCTCTTGGCACACTTTACAAGTACTCTCTCATGGAAGGGACAAAAATAAGCAAGGTGTGGGGAAGTTACCATAAATTCCACTTGGCACATCCAATTTTGATTAGACCTATGGAATTGTGAAGAATACGTATCAGAGAACTACTAGACAAAATTTTCATACCCATAAGGGCCGAAATTTTGGAGATACATCAGAAGAAAGATCGTCTAGCAAAACCACCTCAAAATCAAGCTTTAAAAGTGATACTTGGCCAACATGCCACCAAAAAAGGGAAATTCTACACAAAATAAGCCTCCAGATAGTACTACTTGGACTCTTGATGAAGGTGAAGAAATGCGTAGGGACATAAATGATTTACAAAAGAAGACATTAACAAAATATGAACTACAAGGGATGATGGATTCAACTGAAGCTAAGTTGGAGGCAATTATGGATACTAAGATGGATGGTTTAAAAATGGAGGTCATGGAAGGATTGAAAAATTTCCTAATAGAGAGACCACCTGAAAGTGAAAATGTATCCCATGAAATTCATGATGAGGACAAAGGAAGATGAATCAAGAATGGAGAAACTCCAAATTTGGGTTGAATACCAATCACTTTACTAAGATCGATATGATGAAGTGTGATGGTAAGTATCCAATCACATGGATACTTCATATGGAGAAATTATTTGATATACATGATGTGCCACACACACAAAAGGTAAGAATTGCTTCTTTATATTTATAATCCAATCAATTTGTCTGGTATAAATGGCTTTGTTCTTGCAAATCACTTGTCAATTGGAAAATTTTCACAGAAGAAATGATAACACACTATGAGGATACAAGGAGCAATACCTTCTTTAGCCAATTGATAAATCTTAAGCAAAAGGGTTCACTTGCAGAGCATATTGAGAAATTCCAAAGATTGAATATAAAGGTAATGGATATTCCAAATGAGCACCTGATTGATGTATTCATAGGAAATTTAAAGGATAAAATTCAACATGAGGTTCACATTTGGGAACCCAAATCATTGGAGAATGCGTTCAGGGTGGTGAGAAATGTTGAAAGTAAAAATATGGATATGGGTACTAGAAGGACAACTCCTAACTTCTATCGAGAGAATAATGTTCCTTCTTCTAAAACACCTCAACCTACAAGGTTGACACCTCAACAATTGGAGGAAATAAAATCAAAAGGTTTATGCTTTAATTGTGACAACAAGTACAGTAAGGGACATAAGTGTGGTGAGAAGACATTATTCTACATAGATTGTGGAGAGAAATAAGAACAAGAACCATCTCAAGATGAAAACGTAGAAGAGATTTCTACTGAAGAGTTGACTCCCATGATATCATGTAATGCATTGGATGGAATTATCACTCCTCAAACCCTCAAGATCGAAGGATATATCAAAAAGAAAAAAGGTAATAGTCCTAATTGATTTTGGTCGTACTCATAATTTCTTTCAATATAAATTAGCCAAAGCTCTCAATTGCTTTATATATCCAGTGCCATAGTTTCAAGTAATGATTGAAAATGGAGGAACTATCAATTGCTCAGGAAAATTCCATAAGATCAATCTTACAATTGGGGAATATGTAATTAATAGTCCAATTATTTCTATAACCATGGGTGGTATTGATGTCGTACTAGGATTCCAATGGTTACAATCATTGGGAACATTGGATTTTAATTTTCAATAACTTTTCATGAAATTTTCATTGGAAGGAAAGGAAATTTAGTTAGGGGGTTGTTACACATTATTTTTGTCATTCTAATGATGATATCA
>JASDQU010306463.1:124529-135090 GCA_032191745.1 Picea mariana | reverse complement strand
CAGTTGCATGGATGAGAGAAAGGGGGTCTCATCATGAGCCAACCTTCTCATTTCCATTAGGTGTTTGTGGGCGCCATTGCCACCACCTGGTCACCATGTCAGGGAAGTGACCTTCAATATCTTTGTATTCTATTATGAAAGAAAATATAAAGAAAGAAAGATAAAAGGCAATTGATGGGAATGGGAAAAGGGCATTGTGGACAAAGGTACCACACACCCTCTACAAATGCACCCATGAATGAGACACTACGACCCCTTGTATGTCATGAGCCCTATGCCCATTGAGTCTTAGCACCAACCACCTCATACACTTTACATGGCTTAGAGAGGGACCTCTTGGAACATCTCCTTGACCTAGGGAAAGATCTACCCAATAGGACACCTCGTCAACCCTCCCATATTTAAGCTTGACAAGTCGCATAGTATCTTTGAGCTGATAATTGTTTGATATAATGATCTTTGATGCACATACTTAGATGGATTATTTATTGATTGGATTCACTTATCATGATGTTATGACTTGATATCCTTGGAGGGCATGCTCATTTGTCTTTGCAGGACCTAGATGGTGGACAGTTTTGGGAGAACAAGCCTAGCTTGGGCTTCCATGGGGATACAATCCCATAGGTTGTATGCTAGGAGTCCACAAGCCGAATGAGAGAGATCAAACTTTGATGACCTTGATGATGACTTACCCCCTACTTGCCAAACGATTTTTCCAAGAGAGGAAAATTGTTCCACTTTTGAGCTTGGTGTCATGATCTTGGGGGGTAAGGGCATGGTGGTGAGATGCCACTCTTTGACACATGGAATTTTTGAGGGGAAGAGGGTCTTCACCATGATATGAGTGCCTAAATGCTTGACACATGGCCTTTGGAGTCCCATCTATGCTTCTCCAACACCAATGACTTCCTCAAAGTGGAAAAACATCCCCTAAAGGGGTCACGTCCTCCTAAATTAAGGTTTTATTTGTGCAAAAAGTGAAACTTTAAGTGAATTATTTAATATTACTTTGTTAAGGGGGATAGATTAGGGTTGTTGACCCCTGATCTTGCATTTTACTCCTTAATTTATGGACAAACTATGTTATCTACATTTTGTATGAATAAAGATCATAATATCTCATTTGAATATAAATTTCCCTCTTGTGAGAGGACTTGGTCTGAAATTTTCATCCCCCTTGGCTCTTTTCTTCTCTTGTGCACCTATTTATGGTTACTTATTGGTGAATGGTTGATGGAATTCTAGCGCTAGCTTTGGATGATGCTTTCTAGCTCTTGTGGTGGATTGTCTTAGCATTTCTCTTGATCTTGGTATGATTTTTACTCTCTTGCTATCATTTTATTCAATTCAAGTATTGTTATACTAGGATCTAGGTGGGAATTATAAGTTCATACACCCCCACCATAGTCTTCACCATTTTATTGCTTCATCTTATTAATAACAAGGGTTTTCTAAGAGAAGTATAAGGGAATACACCCTCTTAGCTTAAACCCTAGCCTAAAGAAACTTGCCTTGGGAAGTAAAAGGGATTACACCCCCAAGGAGGTAGCTTCTCTAAGATATTTGTTTATTTGACTCCATTAACCCAATAGTAAAGGAACTAGTCATACTTTTTTGCATTGGAGATATAAAATCATTTCCTTGGGAAACACATTTTTCGGTCTTTTGAAAGGTTTCTTGCTTGAAGTTGGTTTGCCTGATTGAGAGGATTCTTCCCCTACTAGGGAAACCTATCTCTCCCACTACTTCTTTATTTTGTTATAGAATTAGATATTCATCCATTAGGGCTACAGAAACCCTAACTCACTTTCTTTAATAACTCTCTTATCAACCATTGGATTTTGCTCAAAGTTTACACACTTACTCTCCTTTGCCTAACACAATTTTTGGAAAATTTTGAGGGGATTTCAGTGGCTGATTTTCTTTTTGTAATACATTGAATGTTAAAACAATAAGGATGATTTAATTTTCTGCAGACAAGTGTTTACAACATCGTTATCTTTTGTGCTAGAATATAGGCTTTTCATCTTGAGTTTAGCTAGTCTTTCTCTTGCAATTTCTACTTGATCTCTAGCACTTATTGAGCAGATAATAGTACCATTTACTTGCTGATATATATTGTTATCTACTGCTGCAAATTAGGGACAACAATCTTAACTTCTCGACCCAACTAATATTATTGCAAAGTGTGTTTTATTGTGTCTCGGGCAAGTACAATCATTTGAAGAAGTACTATACACATGGGGCAGCCATTACTTGACTTGCAAGGAATATCTCCCTACCTTTAATTCCATTTATACTTGACCTCTAGGGGCTTCATTTCCACTTCCCTCCATCTCCATATCAATCCCCCTAGTGTCACCAGAATCGCCTCCCTAAAGTGACCTAGTCACCCTTGAAGTGTGAGACCTACATCGAGATGACATTGGGTGTAGGATTCCTAAGTTGTAGAACTTGTTCCATGGTTGGGTCATTCTTTTACCAACCTACAACTTGTGCTATAACATTTTGGTGTCGTTGTCGGGGAGGATTTTGAATCCTCTTCATGCCCTAAATGACACTTTGGAAAGCTTCCCTCCCAAAGCTTCTATCCCCTAGCTTTCCTAGTGACTCCGCCCAAGGGATATTCCCTTTCCACCTTTCTTGATGAGCTCTTCTTGAAGCTCATCTAGCGACTCCACCTTCCCAAAACCCACTTTTCCTTTTTTGTTTTCCCCTTCCCATCCTTTGATGAGCCTTGATCTCATATGGTGACTCCATTAAGGTTTCCTTTCTGTCAATGGAAATATGGCACCATGGGCTGAACCCCCATCCATAAATTGTTATGCCTCGAAGAAGGAAATTTTACAGATGGAAAAGGAAAAGGATGCCAATAAATCTGCCGAGGAAATGATGAATTTCATAAGAGAGTTGTTTCCTTCCCTTAATGATGAAGAATTATTCGAAGAACATACATATGAACAAAGTCATCAAGAAGAGAACACAATGAATTGTGACCCTTTCTAAGACCTTGATGATGCTTTATTCCAAGACCTTGAAAGTGAAGAAGTATCAGAGGAAACCTTGTATATGACAGATCCCCTTGAAGAAAAGAAAGCAAAGAACTATGCACTCAGAATCAAGTCCCTTATGATGAAGAGGTGATGGAGGGGCTTGTCTATAAAAAGAAAGAAGAATTATGATAAAGTACAACATATTGAGGCACTACTATCTTTGATCTCGTTTGATGAAGGTGTTATCACTCTGTAATTTCCCTTGCCCACAGGAGGGAAACCACAGAGGTAACCACATACCACTTTGGGCTTGGACTATGGCCTTTCCAAACTAGAGAGGGCTCTCTCAAAGTAAATTAGGCTTAGTGGCCAGATCTGAAATAGAAATAAGGTTTTAAGATGTGGTGGCAAAGTAGCGATAGAAATCCATTGGGCATGGAGTCAACTTTGAAGCAAATGGAACTATCAGTGATTGGTGGGTAGAACTATCAAGGAAGCAGAGGCTAGATAGGTGATAATATTTCAGTTCAAAATATTTTTTTTGTATAATGGAAGAAAGAGAAAACAAATAACTACATTCAGAGCACCAGCTGGGATGAATTCTGATTGAGTTAAGAAGAGATAAAAATACTTAAATTGCTTGAATCTAAAACATCAATATCAGATGAATTCTAGACCATTAGCTTTCCAATTTAAGTATATAAAGGTTGCAGATGAAATGATATAAGAAAACATGAATTACATACATAATATAGAAACACACACATCATATCACCACCACAATAATCTTTGGTATGAATAACAATGTACTTCTGCACTAATATTCCATTAAAATCCAGAAAGATTACAAAATGCTCGAGAGAAATGTCCTCTATGTTTCTGCAAACTCCCTTTAGTCAATAAAAATTACAAATATACATAGAAAATAATATTTCCCAAGCTAAGGAGGTCGAGCTCAACTCCTTCCCGGACTTGGATTTGGTTACAAAATTTTAGCAACATGTTTAGAATTGTTTGCTAGGAAATAGGAATCAATTTTCTAGAAAACAGGCTGTAAATATCCATTTGAATATTCCAAACCATGAGACCTGTGAAGAAACTGAGAGAGGTTTTTGTGAATGGGATCGTTATTGAAAAAAACCTCTTTCAGTTTTCAAAAATTCCTCTCCAGAGTCTCGATATCCGTGCCCAAAGATAATGACTAAAACAGGAAATCATTAAATGTTTAAATCTGAAAAATAGACTGTAAATATCATTTCGAATATTCCAAACCATGACCCCTGTGATGAAACTGAGAGAGAGGTTTTTGTGAATGGGATAGTTATTGACAAATGCCTCTTTCTGTTTTCAAATATTCCTTTTCAGAATCTTTGGATCCATGCCAAAAGATAATGAATAAAACAGAAAATCGTTAAATGTTTAAATTTGAAAAATAGACTGTAAAGATCCATTCAAATATTCCAAACCCTGACACCTGCGAAGAAAATAAGAGACATTTTTGTGAAGGGGTTCGTGCTTGACAAAAAATTATTTCAGTGTTCAAATATTCTTTTCCATGTGGTCAGAAATTGAGTTTGAAGTTGAATGCAAAACCATTCATTTCCAGAACTTGCACAACGAACTTGCGTAGCGAATTTCCTTTTGACATTTTCTTCTATTGTTTGGATTTGATTGATGGTTGAAGGTCACTGTTTGATATTTTGACACTTGATATGATGATAATAATCCCTAAGACCACTTCATTACCCTAAACACCATTTTCTTCAAGATCCTAATATATTTCAAATACTCGATTAAGACTTTGACCCTTGAGCAAATTATAGGACACTAACAAAAGCCGAGGTTGTCCAACCTTGTTTACCTCCTAATGTTGAAGAAGATATTAGTATCGATGATGAATAATTTGAAGGTCCAATTGAATACATCCATGCCTCTTCTCCTCCCGCACACAAAGAAGAAAAGATGGTCAATTTCAGTCATATTTATGGTCTTATGAAAGTACCCTTTGACACTTTCATATAGACCGACAGACGCAGATAGGATATTAATTGTCCCAAATTTGATAGAGACCCCATATATGACATTGAAGGAACATCTTGGATAAAGGATGCATAAATCATTTCTTCATAGGATTTATTTTTATAGCCAGATGATTTTCAACCAACATACTCAGATTTTGATAGACACCAGGTCTTGGCTCACCCAAAGAAATTTGATGTCCACACTACGAAACAAAAGTAATTTCATGTTGAGACTTTGGGAAGGGATTTGCAGACAAAGAAGAGACGTTTCCTGAGTTCGAAGGAGGAGTTTTTCTCTAAGGTTGTGCCTTGCCCCGTTTCCTTTTGTTTGGGAAATCATAGGGTTTTATTTGGATCTCTTGTCCTTTCTTAGCCTTCAGGAAGCAGTGATCTTCTAAGTGAAGATGAAGACGAGTTGTCATCTATGTATAATAGCCCCCTTCATAGATGGATTGATAAATCTTGTGGCTACACTTTTAGGCGAGATAATCGGGTGGATGGTTTCTCTTTCCAACAAGATTTCCTCCCTCCCACCCATCTTCTTGAGTTTTATTTCATCATCGATTATCTGTATGTTTATACACATCATTAATATTATGTGCTTAAATTATCTTTGTTGTATTATATGATTAATCACAGGGGGAGATACTTTGATGAGATGATCGAATGGTTGCATTGGTTGTATGACTTCACCTGACATCATCTAGCACGTGATCTTCAGGGCCCTAAGGCCCCAGGTAAGTAGGTAAGTCATCTTGGTCCCTTTCATTTTCATCTTTATTGCTCATACTAGTTTAGATGCATTTTATTTTTATTTTACTCTACTTGCATATAAATTTCATGCTTAGTTTAGAATGTTCTGAAAAAATGTCAAAATTTTATTTTTCTAGTTTAGTGGGTTTTGAATTATGATCATATGAGAACAAGGATGAGTTGTCCATCCCTGCAATTTATAGTTTGATGTTTCCTTGCAGGCACAGGTCTACCAGGAGATGGTGTGGTTCTCATGCACTCTACGAAGAGAACATGTCCCCAAGTAGGAGCCAGATGTTATCCCCATTTTGTGGATAAATAAAGAGATGATGTATCGGGGCCCTCAAGTTGCATATATGGAGTGCCAAGAGATTACATGACCATCAGTACCCTTTGCACAAATGGAAAATCCACTCACCACCACATATGGTCACAGGTTTACAGATGGCATCTACCACATCAGTTGGCTTCCGGAAGGCAGTGGGCCTTGCCACATGAGGTACAAATCAATAGTATGGTGAGCATCATTTCAATATTTAAGCCATTTGATGACGTTGTATCTTATATTGCTCTATATTTCACGATATGTTCTTGGACATTATGCCTTTTTCCTTGCTTCACCTTGGTGGTTGACATTGTGCCCTAGTAAGTGGTCTTCTTTGGGAATGGGTTTGCTACTAGGAACTCCCTTAATGAGCCATCATACCATTCCTGACCATACTTACCACTTTCCATCATTATTCCCCTCCATTTCCTTATCTCTTGGGATTTTAAGGTGTATTGACCCAAGAAGGGGTTGTCCTCATTCTATGGGAAGAAAGGGCCAAAGGCCCAGAGGGGTTGGTGTTGGGTAAAAGATTAAATCCTTATATAAACATTCCATATGCTTCATGCAAGGATCACCCAAGAAAGCAATGAAACACTTATATTTGAAATAAAGGGGACCCACAATATAATAAAGAAATGCTTGAAATGTTAGTTGAAGGATATGAGGTCTCATCACGAGCCGACCTATCCTGTCCATGGATATCTAGTGGTATGACATTGTCATCATCTAGTCACCAAACCAGGGAAATGACTCTTAGTTGCATGGATGAGAGAAAGGGGGTCTCATCACGAGCCAAAATTCTCATTTCCATTAGGTGTTTGTGGGTGACATTGCCACCACTTGTTAACCACTCCAGGGCAGTGACCTTCAATCTCTCCTTATGATATTATGAAAGAAAATATAAATAAAGAAAGATAAAAGGAAATTGATGGGCTTGGAAAAAGTTCATTGCAGACGAAGGTACCACACACCCTCTATAAAGGCACCCATGGATGAGATACTATGACCCCTTGTATGTCATGAGCCCTATGCCCATTGAGTCTTAGCACCAACCACCTCATACACTTTACATGGCTTAGAGAGGGACCTCTTGGAGGCTCTCCTTGACCTAGTGTGAGATCTACCCAATAAGACACCTCGTCAACCCTCCCATATTTAAGCTTGACAAGTCGCATAATGTCTTTAAGTTGTTAATTGTTTGATATAGTGATATTTTATGCACATGCTTAGATGTCTTATTTATTGATTGGATTCACTTATCATGATGTTATGACTTGATATCCTTGGAGGGTGTACTCATTTGTCTTTGCAGGACCTAGCTAGTGGATAGTTTTGGGAGAACAAGCCTAGCTTGGGCTTCCATGGGACTACAAGCCCACATGTTGGATGTCATGGGTATGCATGTTGGATGAGAGAGATTAGACTTGGATGGCCTTGATGATGACTTGGACAACCTAGCCCACCCCCTACTTTCCAAACGATTTACCCAGGAGGGGAAAAACGTTCCACTTTTGAGCTTGACGTCATGATCTTGGGGGGTAGGGCATGGTGGTGAGATGGGACTCTTTGACACATGGACATTTTGAGGGGAAGAGGGTATTCACCATGATATGAGTGCCTATATGCTTGACACATGGCCTTTGGAGGCCCATCCATGTTTTTCCAACACCAACGACTTCCTCAAAGTGGAAAAACGTCCCCTAAAGGTGTGATGTCCTCCTAAATTAGGGTTTTATTTGTGAAAAAAGTGAAATTTTAAGTGAATTGTTTAATATTACTTTGTTAGGGGGAAAGATTAGGGTTTTTGACCCCTAATCTTGTGTTTTACTCCTTAATTCATGGACAAGATATGTTCGATATGTTTTGTATAATTAGAGATCATAAGATCTCATTTAATATAACTCTCCCTCTTGTGAGAGGACTTGGTCTAAAATTTTCAACCCCCTTGGATCTTTTCATCTCTTGTGCACTTGTTTATGGTTACTTATTGGTGGATTGTTGATGGAAGTCTAGCACTAGCTTTGGATGATGCTTTCTATCTCTTGTGGTGGATTGTCTTATCATTTCTCTTGATCTTGGTATGTTTTTTACTCTCTTGCTATCATTTTATTCAAGTCAAGTATTGTTATGCTAGGAGATAGGTGGGAAGTATAAGGGCATACAACCCCACCATATTCTTCACCATTTTATTTCTTCATCTCATTAATTACAAGGGTTTTCTAAGAGAAGTATAAGGGCATACACCCTTTTAGCTTAAACCCTAGCCTAGAGAAACCTGCTTTGGGAATTAAAAGGGATTACACTCCCAAGGAGGTAGCTTATCTAAGATCTTTGTTTATTTGAGTCCATTAACCCAATAGTAAAGGAACTATTCATACTTTTTTGCATTGGAGATACAAAATCATTGCCTTGGGAAACACAATTTTTGGTCTTTTAAAAGGTTTCTTGCTTGAAGTTGGTGTTGCGCCTCTTTCGTCACCTTAGTGAGAAAAAACAGAGGTGCTTGCAAGCTTAGTTGGGTTTGCTAAGTAGAACAACTGTAAGGAAAAGGGTTAGAGAAAGAAATATAAAATAACAACTAAGAATTAAACTAAGAAATAAAATAACAACTAAACTAATGAGGATAGGGACATAAGGACAAAAGAAACAATAAGACCCATCTCACCAATGGTAAGGTTTATATCAATGAAAGAAAACACCAAGAAGAAAGAGGACTATGAGTCCTTTCTTCCTCCAAGGGAGGGCTCTTGGACCCCCACAGATAAGCTCTTCTTACAATTTTGAATGAAAATGGTGAAAGAATTCTTTGCTAATCCACTCAAGGGGTGAGATGGATTGCCCAATGTAATGGTGCTAGTATACTCTTGATGAGAATAGAGGATTCCTCAAGAGAATAGTAGCAGCATNCTTGAATGAAAATGGTGAAAGAATTCTTTGCTAATCCACTCAAGGGGTGAGATGGATTGCCCAATGTAATGGTGCTAGTATACTCTTGATGAGAATAGAGGATTCCTCAAGAGAATAGTAGCAGCATAACTTTGTTATTAAATTCCTTAAAAAATGAAGTGCACCCATGGCCTTTTTATAGCACCTCTTTGAGGTATTGTGCAACCAACTTGTAGTGTGAAAAGAGGCTAATTAGGGCATTTTTAGGTCTTTGACCAACCACCCAGTCACATCCAGTCCAGATTTGAGTGTCAAATCAGCTTGGAAGCTGAACCAGAAGTGGGTGGGAGGCCAACCACTCTCATAAATGCGTCGTTCTCAAATGTGTGTGTCTTTTCGCGACCACAGTCATGCATCAGGCGCATGTGCACTTTTCCTGCGTGTTTTGTGCATGTGCGCGTGCGCCCTATGTAGTCATAGTGCACTTTAATTTTGTCACTGGTTGTATAGTTTTTGACCCTATGGAAATGATTTTGTGGTAATTTTGGTCCATGGGTGACCTCATAACTGTTTGGTGATGTTGAATTCTTGTAACCATTTGCGGACGAAATTTCAGTGATAATAGATCCCCCCTGATGGATGAGGTTAGGAGCATATGTATAGCCGAAATTCATTAATGTTTCTTCTACGGAGAGTGTCGTTGTAAGAGAGAGTGATAGTGGGATTGTCAAGAGTTACCCATTGGAGGGAGAAGGGAACCTGTAGAACCCAACCTTCCATAAGGTGTGGAAAAATAAACTATGTACAAATGAGGCGGGCATGCCCCATGCTCGTGTCATGTAACTTAAAAAGGAATGGTGTGTTGATGTATACAACTGTAGCGCCCTCGGGGGTGGTCGTGATAAAGGAAGAAGGCAATTTTGCGGATTAACATACTCTGAACAGTAGGCAGTGACATTGGTAAGTAATATCACATATTTTGTGGGAATTGATAGCCCAACCACGGTCAGAGGTCTTCGGAAAATATAAGAGATAATTGCAATAGTCGCAAAGTAAGACCCACTGTAACATGAGAAAGTGTTGAAGTCAAATGTTACGGGAGTCAATGATAGTAGGGAGAAATTGTGGTTCTCCCTGTGCCGTCCGAGACCTCTCATTGGAAAGGTAATGAGAGTCAAGATACTATCGCCCTTCTAGAAACTGTGTTGATGTCGACAAAAAGGGGGACGTGACTCCAAGAAGCAAAGGGTTTCATGAAATCTACTAGGTGAGGTTTAGGAACTGGAGGAGGTACATGGATGAAGTCAAGATGTAGGAAGACTCAAGACTTCCCTTGGTTGGGGGTATATGTGAGATATAAGTGGCCGCAACCATTCAACTAGGTTGAGTGTCAGGGGGACAATAAGACAGGGGATAAGTTGTGCCAGAGGCGAGACAAATTGAACAAACTCAGAGGGCAGAGGTAAGTGGCCTATGGGATACTCGGAGTATATGGACGATGTCCATAGGGATAGATGATAAGGAATGCCCCAACCAAGGGCGACATGGGTTGTGTTTACCAAAAAAAAAAAAAAAAA
>JASDQU010306463.1:83991-94908 GCA_032191745.1 Picea mariana | reverse complement strand
TATTGTACCTGCCCAAGACACAAGAAAACACACTTTGCATTGATAGATATTAGTTGGATCGGAAACTTAAGCTTGTTGTCCCTAATTTGCAGCAATATATAACAGTATATATCCGCAAATAAATGGTACTATAAGTTGCTCAATAAGTGCTAGAGATCAAGTAGAAATTGCAAGAGAAAGACTAGCTAAACTCAAGATGAAAATCCTATATTATAGTACAAAAGATAAGGTTGGTGTAAACACTTGTAGCAAATTATATCATCCATATGGATGTAACATTCAATGTATTACAGCAAGAAAATCAGCCACTGAAATACCCTCAAACTTTGCCAAAAAGTGTGCTAGGCCAAGGATAGTAAGTGTGCAAACTTTGAGAAAAATCCAATGGTTGATAAGAGAGTTATTAAAGATAGTGAGTTAGGGTTTATGCAGCCCTAGTGGTTAAAGATTTAATTCTATAATAGCATCAAGAAGTAGTGGGAGAGAGGGGACACCCTAGTAGGGGAAGAGTCCTCTCAATTAGGCAAACCAACTTCAAGCAAGAAACCTTTTAAAAGACCAAAAATTGTGTTTCCCAAGGCAATGATTTTATATCTCCAATGCAAAAAAGTATGAATAGTTCCTTTACTATTGGGTTAATGGATTCAAATAAACAAATAGCTTAGATAAGCTACCTCCTTGGGGGTGTAATCTATTTTAATTCCCAAGGTAGGTTTCTCTAGGCTAGGGTTTAAGCTAAGAGGGTGTATGCCCTTATACTTCTCTTAGCAAACCCTGGTAATTAATGAGATGAAGAAATAAAATGGTGAAGAATATGGTGGGGGTGTATGCCCTTATACTTCCCACCTATCTCCTAGCATAACAATACTTGACTTGAATAAAATGATAGCAAGAGAGTAAAAAACATACCAAGATCAAGAGAAATGCTAAGACAATCCACCACAAGAGATATAAAGCATCATCCAAAGCTAGTGCTAGACTTCCATCAACAATTCACCAATAAGTAACCATAAACAAGTGCACAATAGATGAAAAGAGCCAAGGGGGTCAAAAATTTCAGACTGAGTCCTCTCACAAGAGGGAGAGCTATATTAAAATGAGATCTTATGATCTCTATTTATACAAAATTTATCTAACATAGATTGTCCATGAATTAAGGAGTAAAACACAAGATTAGGGTTCAACAACCCTAATATTTCCCCCTAACAAAGTAATATTAAACAATTCACTTAAAATTTCACTTTTTGCACAAATAAAACCCTAATTTAGGAGGACATCACACCTTTAGGGGACTTTTTTCCACTTTGAGGAAGTCATTGGTGTTGGAGAAGCATGGATGGGCCTCCAAAGGCCATGTGTCAATCATATAGGCACTCATATCATGGTGAATACCCTCTTCCCCTCAAAACTTCCATGTGTCAAAGAGTCACATCTCACCACCATGCCCTACCCCCCAAGATCATGACGTCAAGCTCAAAAGTGGAACGTTTTCCCCTCCTGGGTAAATCGTTTGGAAATTAGGGGGTGGGCTAGGTTGCCCAAGTCTGATCTCACTCATCCGACATGCGTACCCATGACATCCAACATGTGGGCTTGTAGCCCCATGGAAGCCCAAGCTAGGCTTGTTCTCCCAAAACTGTCCACAAATGAGAACACCCTCCAAGGATATCAAGTCATAACATCATGATAAGTGAATCCAATCAATAAATAAGACATCTAAGAATGTGCATCAAAGATCACTATATCAAACAATTAACAACTCAAAGACACTATGCAACTTGTCAAGCTTAAATATGGGAGGGTTGACAAGGTGTCTTATTGGGTAGATCTCGCCCTAGGTCAAGGAGAGCTTCCAAGAGGTCCTTCTCTAAGCCATGTAAAGTGTATGAGGTGGTTTGGTCTAAGACTCAATGGGCATAGGGCTCATGACATACAAGGGGTCATAGTATCTCATTCATGGGTGCCTTTGTAGAGGGTGTGTGGTACCTTCATCCGCAATGCACTTTTTCCAAGACCATCAATTGCATTTTATCTTTCTTTCTTTATATTTTCTTTCATAATATCATAAGGAGAGATTGAAGGTCACTGCCCTGGCGTGGTGACCAGGTGATGGCAATGTCACCCACAAACCATTAATGGAAATGAGAAGGTTGGCTCGTGATGAGACCCCCTTTCTCTCATCCATGCAACTGAGAGTCATTTCCCTGGTTTGGTGACCAGATGATGACAATGTCATACCACTAGATATCCATGGACAGGATAGGTCGGCTCATGATGAGACCTCATATCCTTCAACTAACATTTCAAGCATTTCTTTATTATATTGTGGGTCCCCTTTATTTCAAATATACGTTTTTCATTGCTTTCTTAGGTGATCCTTGCGTGAAGCATCTGGAATGTTTATATAAGGCTTTTATATTTTACCCAACACCAACCCCTCTAGGCCTTTGTCCCTTTCTTCCCATAGAATGAGGACAACCCCTTCTTGGGTCAATACACCCTAAAATCCCAAGAGATAAGGAAATGGAGGGGAATAATGATGGAAAGTGGTAAGTATGGTCAGGAACGGTATGATGGCTCATTAAGGGAGTTCCTAGTAGCAAACCCATTCCCAAATAAGACCATTTACTAGGGCACAATGTCAACCACCAAGGTGAAGCAGGGAAAAAGGCATAATGTCCAAGAACATATCACGAAATCTAGAGCAATCTAAGATACATTGTAATCAAATGGCTTAAATATTGAAATGATTCTCACCATAATATTGATTTGTACCTCATGTAGCAAGGCCCACTGCCTTCCGGAAGCCAACTGGTGTGGTGGATGCCATCTGTAAACCTGTGACCATATGTGGTGGTGAGTGGGTTTTCCATTTGTGCAAAGGGTACTGATGGTCATGTAGTCTCTCGACACTCCATATCTGCAACCTAAGGGCCTTGAGACATCATCTCTTTATTTATCCACAAAATGGGGATAACATCTGGCTCCTACTTGGGGACATGTTCTCTTCGTAGAGTGCATGAGAACCGCAGCATCTTCTGGTAGACCTGTGCCTTCAAGGAAACATCAAACTATAAAGTGCAGGATGGCCTACTCATCCTTGTTCTCATATGATCATAATTCAAAACCCACTAAAATAGAAAAAGAAAATTTTGACATTTTTTCAAAACATTCTAAACTAAGCATGAAATCTATATGCAAGTAGAGTAAAATAAAAATGAAATGCATCTAAACTAGTATGAGCAATCAAGATGAAAATGAAAGGGATCAAGATGACTTACCTACTTACCTGGGGCCTTAGGGCCTTGAAGATCACGTGCTAGATGATGTCAAGTGAAGTCATACAACCAGTGCAACCATTTGATCATCTTATCAAAGTATCTCCCCCTATGCTTAATCATTTAATACAACAAAGATAAGTTAAGCACACAATAATCATAAGTATAAACATACGGATAATCGATCATGAAATAAAACCCAGGAAGATGGGTGGGAGGGAGGAAATCTTGTTGGAAAGAGAAACCATCCGCCTGATCATCTCGCCTGAAAGTGTAGCCACAAGATTGATCAATCCATCTATGAAGGGGGAGACTATACATAGACAACAACTCTTCTTCATCTTCACTTAGAATATCACTGCTCCCTGAAGGATGAGAAAGGACAAAAGATCCAAATAAAACCCTATGATTTCCCAAACAAGAGGAAACAAGATAAGGCACAGCCTTAGAGAAAAACTCATCCTTCGGACTCAGTAAACGTCTCTTCTTCGTCTGCAAATCCCTTCCCAAATTCTCAACATGAAATTAATTTTGTTTCATAGTGTGGACCTCGAATTTCTTTGGGCGAGCCAAGACCTGGTGTCTATCAAAATCTGAGTATGTTGGTTGAAAATCATCTGGCTATAAAAATAAATCCTCTGAAGAAATGCTTTCTGTATCCTTTATCCAAGATGTTCCTTCAATGTCATATATGGGGTCTCTATCAAATTTGGGACAACTAATATCCTATCTGCGTCTACCAGTCTATATGAAAGTGTCGAAGGGTACTTCCATAAGACCATAAATATGACTTAAATTGACCATCTTTTCATCTTTGTGTGCAGGAGGAGTAGAGGCATGGAAGTATTCAACCGGACCTTCAAATTATTCATCATCGATACCAATATATTCTTCAACATTAGGAGGTAAACAAGGTTGGACAACCTCGCCTTTTGTTAGTGTCTTATAATTTGTTCAAGGGTCAAAGTCTAAATCAAGTATTTGAAATATATTAGGATCTTGAAGAAAATGGTGTTTAGGGTAATGAAGTGGTCTTAGGAATTATTATCATCATCTCAAGTGTCAAAAAATCAATAAGTGACCTTCAACCATCAATCAAAGCCAAACAATAGAAGAAAATGTCAAAAGGAAATTCGCTACGCAAGTTCATTGTGCAAGTTCTGGAAATGAATGGTTTTGCATTCAACTTCAAACTCAATTTATGACCACATCGAAAGGAATATTTGAACACTGAAATAAGTTTTTTTCAAGCACGAGCCCCTTCACAAAAATGTCTCTCATTTTCTACGCAGGTGTTAGGGTTTGGAATATTTGAATGGATCTTTACAGTCTATTTTTCAGATTTAAACATTTAACAATTTTTTGTTTTAGCCATTATCTTTTGGCATGGATCCCGAGATTCTGGAAAGGAATATTTGAAAACAGAAAGAGATATTTGTCAATAACGATCCCATTCACAAAAACCTCTCTCTCAGTTTCATCACAGGTGTCATGGTTTGGAATATTCGAATGGATATTTACAGTCTATTTTTCAAATTTAAACATTTAATAATTTCTTGTTTTAGTCATTATCTTTGGGCACGGATCTCGAGACTCTGGAGGGGAATTTTCAAAAAATGAAAGAGGGTTTTTTCAATAACGATCCCATTCACAAAAACCTCTCTTAGTTTCTTCACAGGTGTCATGGTTTGGAAGATTCAAATGGATATTTACAGCCTGTTTTCTAGAAAATTGATTCCTATTTTCTAGAAAATTGATTCATATTTCCTAGCAGACAGTTCTAAATGTGTTGCTATAATTTTGTAACCATATCCAACTTTGGGAAGCAGTTGAGCTCAACCTCCTTAGCTTGGGAAAAATTATTTTCTATGTATATTTGTAATTTTTATTGACTAAAGGGAGTTGGCAGAAACATAGAGGGCATTTCTCTTGAGCATTTTGTAATCTTTCTGGATTTTAATGGAATATTAGTGCAAAAGTACATTGTTATTCATACCAGAGATTATTGTGGTGGTGATATGATGTGGGTGTTTCTATATTATGTATGTACTTCATGTTTTCTTATATCATTTCATCTGCAACCTTTATATACTTAAATTGGAAAGCTAATGGTCTAGAATTCATCTGATATTGATGTTTTATATTCAAGCAATTTAAGTATTGTTATCTCTTCTTAACTCAATCAGAATTCATCCTAGCTGGTGCTATGAATGTATTTATTTGTTTTCTCTTTCTTCCATTATGCAACAAAAATATTTTGAACTGAAATATTATCACCTATCTGGCCTCTGCTTCCTTGATAGTTCTACCCACCAATCACTGATAGTTCCATTTGCTTCAAAGTTGACTCCATGCTCAATGGATTTCTCTCTCTACTTTGCCACCACATCTTAAAACCTTATTCCTATTTCAGATTTGGCCACTAAGCCTAATTTACGTTGAGAGAGCCCTCTCTGGTTTGGAAAGGCCATATTCCAAGCCCAAAGTGGTATGTGGTTACCTCTGTGGTTTCCCTCCCGCAGGCAAGGGAAATTACAAAGTGATAACACCTTCATCAAATGAGATCAAAGATAGTAGTGCCTCAATATGTTGTGCTTTATCATAATTATTCTTTCTTTTTATAGACAAGCCCCTCCATCGCCTCTTCATCATAAGGGACTTGATTCTGAGTGCATAGTTCTTTGCTTGCTTTTCTTCAAGGGGATCTGTCATATACAAGGTTTCCTCTGATACTTCTTCACTTTCAAGGTCTTGGAATAAAGCACCATCAAGTTCTTCGAAAGGGTCACAATTTGTTGTGTTCTCTTCTTGATGACTTTGTTTATATGTATGTTCTTCGAATACTTATTCATCGTTAAGGGCAGGAAACAACTCTCTTATGAGATTCATCATTTCCTCAGCAACTTTATTGGCAACCTTTTCCTTTTCCATCTGTAAAATTTCCTTCTTCGAGGCATAGCAATTTATGGATGGGGGTTCATCCCATGGTGCCATATTTCCATTGACTGAAAGGAAACCTTAATGGAGTTGCCAGATAAGATCAAGGCTCATCAAAGGACGGGAAGGGGAAAACAAAAAAGGAAAAGTGGGTATTGGGAAGGTGGAGTCGCCAGATGAGCTTCAAGAAGAGCTCATCAAGTAAGGTGGAAAGGGAATATCCCTTGGGTGGAGTCACTAGGAAAGCTAGGGGATAGAGGCTTTGGGAGGGAAGCTTTCCAAAGTGTCATTTAGGGCACGAAGAGGATTCAAAATCCTCCCTGACAATAGCACCAAAATATTATAGTGCAAGTTGTAGGTTGGGAAAAGCACGACCCAACCACGGAACAAGTGCTACAACTTAGGAATCCTACACCCAATGTCACCTTGATGTAGGTCTCGCACTTCAAGGGTGACTAGGTCACTCTAGGGAGGCAATCCTGGTGACCCTAGGGGGATTGAGATGGAGATGGAGGGAAGTGGAAATGAAGCCCCTAGAGGTCAAGTATAAATGGAATTAAAGGTAGGGAGAGATGCCTTGCAAGTCAAGTAATGGCTGCTCCACGGGTATAGTACTTCTACGGATGATTGTACTTGCCCGAGACACAAGAAAACACACTTTGCAATGATACATATTAGTTGGGTCGGGAAGTTAAGCTTGTTGTCCCTAATTTGCAGCAGTAGATAACAGTATATATCAGAAAGTAAATGGTACTATTAGTTTCTCAATAAGTGCTAGAGATCAAGTAGAAATTGCAAGAGAAAGACTAGCTAAACTCAAGATGAAAAGCCTATATTCTAGCACAAAAGATAAGGTTGTTGTAAACAATTGTCTGCAGAAAATTAAATCATCCTTATTGTTGTAACATTCAATGTATTACAGCAAGAAAATCAGCCACTGAAATCGCCTCAAACATTTCCAAAAAGTGTGTTAGGCAAAGGAGAGTAAGTGTGTAAACTTTGAGCAAAATCCAATGGTTGATAAGAGAGTTATTAAAGAAAGTGAGTTAGGGTTTCTGTAGCCCTAATGGCTGAAGATATAATTCTATAACAAAATAAATAAGTAGTGGGAGAGAGGGGATGCCCTAGTAGGGGAAGAGTCCTCTCAATCAGGCAAACCAAGTTCAAGCAAGAAACCTTTCAAAAGACCGAAAAATGTGTTTCCCAAGGCAATGATTTTATATCTCCAATGCAAAAACGTATGACTAGTGCCTTTACTATTGGGTTAACGAAGTCAAATAAACAAATATCTTATAGAAGCTACCTCCTTGGGGGTGTAATCCCTTTTACTTCCCAAGGCAAGTTTCTCTAGGCTAGGGTTTAAGCTAAGAGGGTATATGCCCTTATACTTCTCTTAGAAAACCCTTGTTATTAATGAGATGAAGCAATAAAATGGTGAAGACTATGGTGGGGGTGTATGACCTTATAATTCCCACCTAGCTCCTAGCATAACAATACTTGACTTGAATAAAATGATAGCAAGAGAGTAAAAATCATACCAAGATCAAGAGAAATGCTAAGACAATCCACCAAAGACAATCCACCACAAGAGCTAGAAAGCATCATCCAAAGCTAGCGCTAGACTTCCATCAACCATTCACCAATAAGTAACCATAAACAAGTGCAGAAGAGATGAAAAAATCCAAGGGGGCTGAAAATTTCAGACCAAGTAGACCTCGTGATGAGACCCCCTTTCTCTCAACCATGTAACTGAGAGTCATTGCCCTAGTTTGGTGACCAAATGATGACAATGTCATACCACTAGATATCCATGGATGTGATAGGTCAGATCGTGTCGAGACCTCCTATCCTTCAATTAACCTTTCAAACATTTCTTTATTATATTGTGGGTCCCCTTTATTTCAAATATAAGTGTTTCATTGCTTTCTTGGGTGATCCATGGGTGAATCATCTAGAAGGTTTATATAAGGCTTTTATATTTTACCCAACACCAACCCCTCTGGGCCTTTAGCCCCTTCTTCCCATAGAATGAGGGACAACCCCTTCTGGGATCAATACACCCTAAAATCCCAAGAGATAAGAAAATGGAGGGGAATAATGATGGAAAGTGGTAAGTATCATCGGGAACGGTGTGATGGCTTATTAAGGGAGTTCCTAGTAGCAAACCCATCCCCAAAGAATACCACTTACTAGGGCACAATGTCAACCACCAAGGTGAAGCAGGGAAAAAGGCATAATGTCCAAGCACATATCATGAAATCTAGAGCAATCTAAGATACAACATAATCAAATGGCTTAAATATTGAAATGATGCTCACCATAATATTGATTTGTACCTCATGTAGCAAGGCCCACTGCCTTCTGGAAGCCAACTGGTGTGGTGGATGCCATATGTAAACATGTGACCATTTGTGGCGGTGAGTGGGTTTTCCATCTGTGCAAAGGGTATTGTTGGTCTTGTAGTTTCTCGACACTCCATATCTGCAACCTGAGGGCCTCGAGACATAATGTCCTTAGTTATCCACAAAATGGGGATAACACGGGCTATTTGCATGCTACATGTATGTTCAATCTTTACCATATGCATTCCAGCGTATATGTGTGCTCTACACATTGTTCTCATGCCCTCGGTGCATATGTATTTCAACTGTCTTCCTTTGCATTAATATGGATAGACGGACCCTTAGGTTAATAGGATTATAAATTTTCCTTAATACAACCATGAGCTCATAACTTGCTCATGTTCATATCATTTACTTCTCTTATGAGGACTATTAGCAGTCCAAAATACTCTTTTTTCTTTGCTTAACTAGGCTATTCCAGTAACAAGTTTTCATTTGTTACAGGTCAAGTAGATTGACCTTACAAATTTCCATCAATCCTCTAAACATAAGAAATTATATATATATATATATATATATCGATCCAAGTATATATATATAGTTTTAAGTTGTAATTAATACCTCCAAGGATCATATCGATCCATACCAAATTCCTTTAACCACAAGGAATTTCTCCATAAGGGTCTTAGCCTTTATATGAACAGTAATCACCAATGCTTACAGAAAGCATTACAATAATTGGTTTATTCATTCTTTTGAACCTAAGCATCCCTTAACGGGATTCTTCCATTTTACATAAGATTCAACCATGAATGCTTACCGGTATATTCTCACTTCTGTAAGAGAAACTATCAATTTGTCAAGCGACAACAATTCTTATATTGCTCAAAATCCCAAAACAAGATTTTAAATCCACAATCCTTCTTCTCATAGAACTTGTGCAGATAATAAACAATATTTTAACGCACAGAAACTTTGTCCAGCGGGCCTATCCTAGCCTAAATATATCGGTCCCTTGACGGATCTATGGCCCATCCAGGCCAAGTGTTTGAACTATGCTCTTATACCACTTTGTAACACACCCAACCCCCTAAGTACCTTTCTAGGGAATGGGGTATTACAATTTTGTTTCCAAGAAAAAAATCAAAAGTTATAGCCTTTCAAAGTTCTGGATTTTGTTGGTCAATGACCAGTTTATTACCACGTGGCATCCACATGGCCACTTATTACTCATGTTAGCTAGCGTGGAAGTAGCACACGAGTCTCACAGGCCCGACCCTCTGGCCCACCTTTCGTCTGCATCGGGACTTCATATCCCATAGCTCGCTCTCACTACAAAACTCTGACAATGAGCCACCAATGAACACCTTCCCCAAATCCTATGGATCTCAAGCCTTGATCTCTATGGTTCAGAGCACATCGACGATGTCATTTGATGTGGGGGTTAATTCCCAATTCCCAATGGTCTTCATGGTATAAATACGTGACCCACAAGATGAACGGTGGAGGTCTCACCTTTTTTTCCTCTGTTGATCGATGGTTGCCGTTAGCCCCGACTCCCATCATCATCGATGATCACTCTGTTGTCATTGGAATTTTTTGATTGAATGTGACCTTACCAACCTCCCACATTTATGATGATGACACATCTGGATCCAATGATCTAGATATCCTTGTCAAATCTCCGACGAGATCGACGGTTATTTTTGTCTTTCCTCTCCGAACTTTCATCAACCAACCAACAACTAATGTGTGTTGTCCTAGGGACACTTTAGCTTCCTTGTTGGCATGTCACATCATTCATGACATCATTGTCCTCAATCTCCTTTTGAACAAGTCTCACGAAAGATCAACAGCTGGATTTCCTCTCTCCCAACGACAAATCGATGGTTATCATCATGTCATTGATGCCTGCATCATCGATGTTCATATTTCCTCCCAGTTCACCCACCTCTCACCTATGACACCAATACATCAAGGATCTATGGTCCAGATTTCTTGGGGACAAACTCTGACTGATGCAATATCCATAACTGAAAACGAAGATCCAAGAGACCACTTCACCTAATCGGACCACCTTCGTCCCATCGACCAATTTCTAGGTGACACTTGTCACCTCCTTGGACACATGGACTACCAATTTGGCGAGACATGCCATCAGGTTGTCACCATGTTCTCTCATAGCTTAGGTGTAAATTCCAACAAATCGACAGTCCTGATTACATCTCGGAGCTCCCTTAGATATCGGTAGATCAACGACTCATATTTACTCTCAGAGTTCCTTCTTCGGAGCGTATCTCTGTAACTCACTCTTTTTAGCACCCTGTGATGAGTGGTCAAAATCTCTTCACATAGATCTA
>JASDQU010306462.1:70009-80645 GCA_032191745.1 Picea mariana | reverse complement strand
GCATATGTTTGATAACTTTAATGATGAGATATGATTTACATTGCTATGATGTCTAGGACTGATGATCCCATGGAGGGCGTAGTCTTTGATGTGCAGGACCATGCCCGACGGACAGGTACCAGAGGATCGGTGCACATGGGGAGATGATTAGCTCGGACCTCCATGGGGCTGAAGAGCTCATCAAATGGTTGCTGGGATGGAAAAGGTAGGACAGAGTTTGTGACAAGCCCTTGCACGAAGAATAAGAAGGATTCCCTCATCAGGACGTTGTAGAAAAGATTGGACCTATGGGTATCATCCCCTTGCAGATGGGATGATGGCCTTGATGGATAAGACGCCACCCAGGGCAGGCTGGACATTTTCTGGAGCAGATGGCGGTGTGTTGGGCTTGTTTGGCACACATGGCAGGTTGCAGAAGCCCCAGAAGGGTCAACGTCTTGCTCACTGGATGATGATTATGCCCTAAAAGGGCCAACGTCTCCCTTCTAGGGGCCTGACGTCTCCATTTTTAGCTCATTTTGGCATTTTTAGCATTAAATGTGACAAATAATTGAATAATGTTAAGTCAACCATGTCGGCTATTTTCCATGACCTATTTTTTTAATTAAAGGTCATGAGGATGATATAAAAAGAGGACGTTGCCTCTCATTTTAGGATAACACAACTTGCTCTCTTGTGAGAGATACTTTCTAGTCTTTTTCTTGGTTACTTTTGTCTTGTGGAGTTGAGGCGCAACATCTTGGAGGATTATCTTTTGGCATATGGTGCTATTTATCATTGGAAGGTTTACAAGTAGGGAATGATTATGCTCTTCATGAATTTGTAAGTACATTTTACATGAAAAACTTCTTTGTTGAATGGTTGTAGGTAGAATTGCTTACTTGCATAGTTACATTGTTATTATTTTCTTAATCACTAAAACCCTAGGGAGCCAACACACAAGTAGGTTGTGGCTTCATGTCCCCATGATAAAATCTTATAGCCATTGATTGAAGAAGGTCTAGCCTAGCCATAGCTACACTAGCCTTTCTCCTTTCTTGAGTTAGTTTTAAACATAAATTGAAGAAAGAAGGCGTCCTAGGCCTAATTTAGTTTACACCTAGGGTTTGCTTCTAGGGTTTTGAAAAGCCTTGTCCTTGAACAACACTTTTCATCCATAGATTTGTGTTTATAAGCTAGCCATTTTGCCAAAGGAGTCTTAAGGAAAGAAGAAGGAGCTTTAGGCCTAGCTTTAGCTACACCTAAATAAGCCTTCTCTTCTTAGGGTTTTTGATTTGGTGGCCCTGCCATAGCAGCACCATCAAACCCTAACCCTCTTGTCCTTAAGTTTAAGTCTTTCCAAGCCATCAGTTTCACTCCATTTGACTCCATTAACCCAAGGCACTAGTCTAGAAGTATAATGTTGAGCTTGCTTGTGCTTAACACTCTTTCAAACTCTCTTTTACTTGAAACCCTAACTAACCTAGCATCTAGAACCAACCCTAATAGTGATGACGTCTTGCTTAAATTAGACTTTTACTTGGACTAAAATTTGCGGCTGAGTCATCTCTTTGTAGCCATAGAGGATTTGAATACTTTCATTGGTTAATTTGTTAAAACGTCCACCTCTTTGACTAGCTAACCCTAACCCTACAACATAAATAATATAGGTGACGTCATACCTATCTAAACCCTAGCTTGGCTCAAAAATTTTTGACATTTGTCACCTCCATTTGATAGACTTTGAGTCATTGATTGCATCTATAAGCTTATTTGACAAAACGTTTTACTCTTTGTCTTTCAAACTAATTTGATTCTAGGGCCGACGTCACCTCTTACAGAAGCAATATTACTTGTGACGTCAAGCCTCTTTTTGGCCCTAATTTGAGTACAAAACTCTGTGATTTGGTTGGCATTGAGGCATAGTTTACTTCCTTAGACTTATTGTGCAAAACGTTCACTTTTTGCCTTCCAAAATTGACCTAATATTAAAGCTGACGTCACCCTAATTCTGCATTGTGACGCAACAACATTATATATGTATGAGCAGATTTATAATATTTGATGCATTGTAATAATACAAGGATTTGAATTTGCACATTGAATGCCTTTATCTCTTGTCCATTTATTGAAAAAGTGACATAGAATACAAGCTTTTATTGCAATCATTGACTTCGTCAATAATTTCTTTCATTAATGCTCATATATATATAAGATAGTCATTGATGTTGTGAAATACTAACCACTGCAGCGCATTCTTTAGTTTTTTATCTGTCTTGTCTCACAAACAAGTGCCATCTAGTAGAATATCATCTTCTTTGACTATCATTATTGGCAGTAATCTGTGAAGGGAAGCCTATCCTTAACCTTTGAAGCTATCAACCTTGACCGTTCTCCTTCAGAAACCCATATTACTAGGGACGTCTCCCTTGGACTAGCCATCCTAAATAGAAAGAGCTCCCCATCGAGGTGACAGTGGGTGGGGAAGCTCCTGTTATGCCAGTTTGAAGCCTTGACTCAAGCTAACCTAAACCCTTCCTACAAACTGTTGGATAACAGGACACTTCGGCATCGAAACTATAGTGGTGATGTTACAGAAATATTTCTACTGGCTGAAACTTTGACAAGAGGTCAGCAAGTATATCAGGTCTTGCACTGCCTATGCTATTTCCAAACCGACCATTAAGAAACAGGGTTTGTACACCCCTTTTACTAGTCCTGACAGGCCATGGGAATCCATCTCAATGGACTACATGTCGGGCCTCTTGTCCACCAAGCAGGGAAATGACTATGTTTTTTTGGTTGTTGATCTCTTTTCTAAGATGGTGATTCTAGTTGCCTGTAAGAAGAGCATCATAGCAGAGGCCACTGCCAAACTCTTCTTTGAATGAGTCCGGGTACATTTTGGAATCCCACAAACCATTGTCTCAGTTCGGGACAATCGATTTCTCAGCAAATTCTGGTCGAGCCTCTGGTCACTGCTCGACACCAAGATGACCAAATCCACGGCCTTCCACCCCCAGACAGATGGCCAAATTGAGGTCGTAAATTGAATGATTATGCATATCCTTCACATGTATAATTCCAAGCACCCTCACACATGGGATGAGAGCCTTTCATATTTCTATCATAGCTACAACCGAGCCCTGCATAGTTCAACCGACCACAACCCCTTTCAGGTGGGGTTGGGATTCCAACCATTGGGTCCCATAGATGTTGCACTTCCCCTTGCGGTCACCTCGACCGACTCATATCCTGCTCCAACTGAAGCTGACAAATCCACTGGGTTCATTGAGAGGATCTAACACATCCACCAACAGGTTCAGGATATCCTACAGAAGTCCAATGAAAAGTACAAGCAGTGCCATGATCAACATCGGGTGCCACATAAGTTTCAGGTGGGCGATAAAGTTTGGTTGCACTTGCAGAAAGAACGCCTTACAAGAACCCATCAAAAGATTTGCCCACTCCATTATGGGTCGTACACCATCACCAAGGTTGTGGAGGATAATTATTTTGAGCTCAACATTCCTACTTTCCTTAGCCTGCACCCAATGTTCAACATGGATCTCCTTCGCCCTTATTTCCCACCATTATTGGACACCTCAGAAGTAGAAGAAACACTGACAGCAACAGAGTTCAACTCTGAATGCATACAACAGAAATCCAGTGATCATATTGTGTACACATAGATCAATGGCACTCGATAGAAAAGGATCCAGCTTTATCACGTCGTCAAAGCAAGGAAGCTCCTGCACCAAGGCAACTAGCTCACCCGGGGCCAAATTCAGCAGAAATTTCCTCATCTGATGGGGGAACTCAACGCAATGGATACCATTGCTTCCTAAGGAGGGAGGATTGATATAGGTGGATATCGGTGGCCACCCACCTTTTCCAACTAGATCAAAACAGGTTTTTGGCAATTTTGGTAATTTACTATTTTTAGCAATTTTTTCGGGTCCTAAAACTTCCGGAGCCGTTTTGAGGCCCTAAATGACATTTTTTGGGAAAATAGGGAGGAACATAGAAGTTCTTTGTATGTTACCCCCAAAATGAATCTCCTCGAATATACCTTTCCAACGGGCTATCATGCACCTAAAACAGAGATCGTATGCAAAAGTTATGACCCCGAGAAGTTGATGTACTAACTTACCCAAACGGGGCCCACGTGACTTTTGGCACTTCATCTCCTAGGGTTAGGTTTTTGGATGTCTATAGTTTTTGGCATTCCTATTTATTGTAAAAATGCCTTCAGAGCCTCATTGTAATCATCTTCTTGCGAATGAGCATAGCCGTCACATCTCTTCTCAGAGATAAGTCACCACCATTCCAACAAGCTTGTTTTCCACTGCATTTAGCTTATTTCCTTATTTAATGGAAAACCAGTTTTACTGTATCTATGTTATTTTGTGTTAAGCACTTGTTAATAATATGTATTAATTTCATTCTACTCATAAAATCTGGATCAACTACACTTCATCGTTGATAGTGGTAGCCAGAAGAACCTCATCTTAGCAGAGGTGGTCAAGCGATTGGCCCTGTCGACAATGCCGCACCCACAACCCTACACCATTGGATGGCTTCGCTAAGGAAGCGATCTCTGAATCAGCCAACAGTGTCGACTATCGTATGGCATCAAGCCTTTCAAAGATGAGGTATTGTGTGATGTTTCTCCTCTCGAAGTTTATGATATTCTTTTGGGCCAACCTTATTTATGGAAATGTCATGTTGTATATGAGTGTAGGCCTCGTAGTGTTATTATTACTTTGAATAGGAAATTGTATAGGATACCCGAGGTAGTCCCACCTAGTGTTATTTTCTTTATCTCTGCTACACAATGTAGGAAGGTCATCTCTTAGATGGGGAAGTTTGTCTTATTCATGATTCCCTCTTAGATTGAGCGAAAGATCACAACCACATCCAAGGTCTCTACGTGCGACCTCTCTACACAGCAGAAGCAAGTAGATAAGGTCGTGGAAAAATACTCAGATACGTTCTCCTCACCTACCAAGGTACCTCTGCACTGTTAGGTGAAACACCCCATCGATTTGACCTCCAACGCACCATTTCCCAATGGGCTAGTCTATCGTCGTTGTCTGTTAGAGAATGAGGAGATCAAGAAAAATATCCAAGAACTTCTCCACAAAGGGCACATCCTTCCCATATCATCACCTTGTGGGAGCCCAATCATGTTGGTACAGAAGAAATATGGAACCTGGTGACTCTACATCGATTACCGTTCTCTGAATAAAATCACAGTCAGAAAATGGTACCCATTTCCTTGAATAGAAGACCTCCTTGATCAAATCATGGGGGCCAAATACTTCAGTAAGATTGATCTGAAGTCTGGCTACCACTAGGTCTTGATAAAACAAACAGATGTATGGAATACCACCGTCAAGTCAAAGGAAGGCCTTTTTGAATGGTTGGTCATGCCCTTTGGTTTGAAAAATGCTCCAGCCAATTTCATGAGGATGATGGATGATATACTGCGACCATCACCAATACTTTTGTAGTAGTGTATCTGGATGACATTCTCATTTACAACAAAACTTGGGCAGAACACTTGCAACATATTCAATAGGTTGTGCACACCCTGCGGCAACACAAGCTATATGCCAACTTGGAAAAATAATCATTTAGCATGGATAGGGTCCATTAGTTGGGTTACATCATTGATTAGCATGGCGTACATGTGGATTGAGCCAAGATCGAAGTCATCCGTGATTGGCCATCCCCAACCACACTCACTGATCTTTGGAGCTTCTTGGGCCTTGCCAATTTCTACCATAGGTTCGTGCTGGGATTCTCCCATATTGCATGGGATCTCAGCCAAATAACCAGGGGTGGTGGTAAGGCGAAATTTGCATGGGGCTAGTCCCAACAACAAGCGTTTGATGATTTGAAGCAGTGCTTGTGCTCAGCCCCAGTACTTTCACTATTAGACCGGTAGCAGCACTTTGAGATTGAGACAGATGCTTCAGACTATGTTGTGGGAGCCATTCTAACTCAGCACGACCACCCCGTGGCCTATCATAGTGAGACACTATCGGATGTTGTCTGTAAGTACCCTAATTATGACAAATAAATTTACTCTATTGTGAAAGACTTTCGCCAGTGGAGATATTACATTTTTGGGAAGGAGACAGTCATCCACACTGATCATAAGCCACTACAGTTCATGAAGACATAAGGAAAATTGTAGAATGACCGTCATCAAAAGTGGTCCACATATTTGCAACAATTCCACCTCAACATAAAGTATAAAATAGGAATCACCAACCGCGTCATTAATTGCCTTAGCAGAATGCCAGTCGCGGAACTCACCACAGTGCTAGACTCTTGCAGCCATGAGACCTCTGGATGACCCCAACTCTATGCGATAGAACTGGACTTTGCTAGCACCTACCAAATGTTGGGTGCAAACAGAGTTGTCGATAATTTACATCTTCGGGATGGGTTGTTGTGTCTTCTGGGCCATATATGCCTTCCATCAAGCGAGTGAGCGAAGTTGATCTGGGAAGCCCACTATAGTCGGGTGGCAAGACACTTCAGCATCGAAAAGACAGTGGCAATGCTACATAAAAATTTCTACTGGCCGAAACTTCGACAGGAGGTTAACAAGTATATCAGGTCCTGCATTGCCTATGCTATTTCCAAACTGACCACTAAGAAACAAGGTCTGTTCACCCCTCTTCCTACTCCTGACAGGCCATAGGAATCCATCTCAATGGACTACATGTCAGGCTTCCCGTCCACCAAGCAGGGAAATGACTGTGTTTTTGTGGTTGTTGATCGCTTTTCTAAGATCGTGATTCTAGTTGCCTGCAAGAAGAGCATCACAGTAGAGGCCACTGCCAATATCTTCTTTGAACGAGTCTGGGTACATTTTGGAATCCCACAAACCATTGTATCAGATTGAGATAGTCGATTTCTCATCACATTCTGGTCGAGCCTCTGGTCACTGCTGGACACCAAGCTCACCAAATCCATGGCTTTCCACCCCCAGACAGATGGCCAAACCGAGGTCGTAAATCGAATGATTGTGCATATCCTGCGCATGTATAATTCCAATCACCCTTGCACATGGGATGAGAGCCTTCCCTATGTCCATCATAGCTACAACCGAGCCCTGCATAGCTCAACCGACCATAGCCCCTTTCAGGTGGGGTTGGGATTCCAACCATTGGGTCCCATAGATGTTGCAGTTCCCCTTGCAGTCACCTCGATCGACTCATATCCTGCTCCAACTGAAGCAGGAAAATCCACTCGGTTCATTGAGCGGATCCAGAACATCCACCAATAGGTTCAGGATATCCTACAGAAGTCTAATGACATGTGCAAGCAGCGCCATGATCAACATCGGGTGCCACATAAGTTTCAGGTGGGTGACAAAGTTTGGTTGCACTTGTAGAAAGAATGCCTTACAGGACCCCATTGGAAGCTTCGCCCACTCCGTTATGGTTCATACACCATCACCAAGGATATGGGGGATAATTCTTTTGAGTTCAACATTCCTCCTTTTCTTGGCTTGCACCCAATGTTCAATGTGGATCTCCTTCGATCTTATATCCCACCATTATTGAACACCTGAGATGTAGCAGAACAGTTGATACCAACAGAGCTCAACCCTGACTTCATACAAAAGGAATCGAGTGTTCATATTGTGGACACACAAATCAAGGACACTCGATAGTAAAGGATCCATCTTTATCGAGTTGTCAAAGCGGGGTAGCTCCTGCACCAAGGCAAGTGGCTCACCCGGGGCCAAATTCAGCAAAAATTTCGTCATTTGATGGGGTAAATCAATGCAATGGAGACCATTGCTTCCTAAGGAGGGAGGATTGATCTAGGTGGACATCGATGGCCACCCACCTTTTCCAACTGGCTTAAAACAGTTTTCTGGCAATTTTGGTAATTTACTATTTTTTGCAGTTTTTTTTGGGTCCTGAACTTTCGGAGCCATTTTGAGGCCCTAAACAACTTTTTTTGGGGGCAACAGGGAGAAACATGGAAGTTCCTTCGTTGTTTCTCACACAAAAGTTGTATTTCTCGGATAGATCTTTCTAACGAGGTATTGAGTGCATCAAATTAAGATCGTATGCAAAAGTTACGACCCTGGGAAGTTGATGTACTGACTTATCCAAGCGGGGCCCACATGATTTTTGGCACTTCATCTCCTAGGGTTAGGTTTTGGATGTCGAGGTTTTTGACATCCCTGTTTATTGTAAAATGCCTTTAGAGCCTCATTGTAATGAGCTTCTTGTGAATGAGCACAGTCGTCACATCTCTTCTCAGAGATAAGCTGCCAACATTCTAGCAAGCTTATTTTTCGCTGCATTTTACAGTTTCAACTTATTTCCTTATTGAATAGAAAACCAATTTTAATGTATCTTTGTTATTCTATGTTAAGCATATTTTAATAATATGTAGTCATTTCGTTATGCTCATAAAATCCGTATCATCGGCCCTACTAGTGAAGAGACATAACCCTAGCACCTCCTCAACAAGTATTTATAAGTGAGTATGGCACCTCACTTGTTCATTCACTCACTCACTCATCTAGTGCGCATATTTTGAAGGAAGTTGCAGTTGCAAGAGGAAGGAGAAGAGAGGCGCATGCTCAGTCCTGTTTATTCTTGGAGTTTTGGTCTTAATCTTGGCATTGTATTGGCAATCTATTATTGAGGAATTTTTTGTTGGGTTTTCTTCCCCATGAGGGTTTCCCAGGATAAAATGTTGTGTACCTTGTGATTGTGTTTCTTTCAGTGATCCTCTTTATGTTGTTGTTTTGGAAATGTATTGAGAAAATTGAAAATAACCTAATAACAACATTAATCTTAACACTTCTTTGGTCCAAAGATAGAAGTAAAAAAAAGGTTTCTACTTTCCCTTTAAATCTAACTCAACCAATCAAGCAAGAGAGAAGAAGAATGTGGCATACCTTACTTCGACGTTTGTCTTCATTGCTCCAATCCTTGGGATTGATCTTCAATATCCTTGATGAAAATGAAACCTTGCAAAGACAAAGTAAATATTCCTCCTACTCCATATGATTCGACAAATATGATCTATCTACGAAGATTGAAGTGACAATACACAAGCAAATGTAGAACACATGAACTTGAAGGGAATAGGCAATGTTTATATTAATTGGAAAGCCAATGGAAATACTTACAAATCATGTTTGATGATGCAGTAACTTCACCAAGCTCTCCTCATCCATCCCTTGCATGAATCTCTTGATATCAAAATGCCAATGCTTTATCCCAAGATCAAAGGTTTGACACCTAAAATATTCCCCCTTCACCTTGGAAATACCTTCAATTTATAGGATTGGGAGGATAAACCACCATGAGATAAATAAGGAAAATGGTTGAGGATATGGCTCCATGAGTTGGGATTTGATCCTAATATAATTCCATAGGATAGGATTCGGCCCAAAACAACCTCCTCCTTTAAGAGTTGTCCCTTAAGAATAGTCGGGATGCACCATATTTCTCTCTAACCACACTAACATTGTTATGAGGAAAATCACTCTATGGCATGGGGTAAACCACAATAGACGTAAATCATTCAGAAATCAACCCTAATATCAAGTATGCTATATAAAAAAATATGCTAAGAAGATAAGATAAAGAGCCTACCTCGTCTAGACATTCAATCAAGTCCACCGTTGAGCACTTGACTCAAAACAATACACCTGCAACTTGTCCTTAACAACCAAGATATGCAATCAGATGGTGATAATATATAAATTTAGCACATATAATAACATAATCCATCGATATTCATAACAAATATTCCCATGGAATAATAATTCAAATATTTGCAAGACATTAATTGGATGTGAAAAGAGTATTTCTATTAAAATGTAATCAACAGAAGTGTATGAATGAAAAAATTATGTGTTAGCACATTTGAAACCGATAAACTAAGTCCCTTCCAGCTGGGCCTCCACCAAAGGAAAGCTCATATAAGAGAGACAATGAGGTTCTCCATCAATTAGGGAAGATCTTGGGGGATGAACAATGTGTTCAGACTTAAAAGGACAAAGGGATGCAGACTCAATATGAAGTGAATAATTTCTACAGAGTAACTTTGCTCTCAAAGTTGAATTCTTCTTCTCTTATCCACAACTTGGATATGGCCCATTTATAGCCTTCAAATGGAACTGAAGGACCGAGTGAGAACGTTTCCAGTATATGGAAGGTCAAGGATCATGGATATCATGACATGACATGGAAACCATGGATGATTTTAGGGGCTAAATTTCGCTCATGGGCTAATTTTCCATGGTTTTTCCAAAAACTAGATTCACTATTTTAAAAATGATTCGCCCAAATTCTATAGGATAAAATATTTTACCTTAAAAATCACCAAAATTTTATAAAAACTATACAAAATCCTTGGAAATTTGAATATTTTTACAAAATATCTCCAAACATTTATAGTTGGCATATGAAGGATTAGTAAGATTCGACAAGGTTTCTACATTTTAAAATAAATTTCCATCCTTAAAATCATCCCTGATGGAAACCTGACACCATTTTTTAATTTTGGGCACAAAATCCGATGTACATGGGTTGTAATGGTGCAACCTGCATATACACATGGTGTATAGTTGTTAGGGTGCATATATGTGGAAAAATACAAT
>JASDQU010306462.1:30771-43842 GCA_032191745.1 Picea mariana | reverse complement strand
TTTCATCTTATTTGGAATTGCAGAATTAAATTGGAAATTGCATGTTTGAAAAGCTTATCATTTATTGGAAATTGAAGTTAGGACTTTTCATTTTATTCATATTCATTTATTTTACTTGTTGAGTCATGACACAATCAGTTTCACCTCCCCATTTTTTTGAGTAAACAAGGCCACTAAAAGTAATGCTGATAAATTTAAAATTGATTAGAAACGATTTTATTTTTTAGGGTGCACAAACTAGTTTAGGATTGAGATCCTTGGAATAGGATTTTGTGAGTAAAATTATCCAAGGCTATTAAATTCAACATATGTGTCTGACTAAGGGAGTGGTGAAATCCATTGTATAATTGGTGACGTCAGGAGGCTCCACTTACACCAGAGTTAAGCATGAGTTCACGTGAATTTGGTTGAGGGCATATCCCCCCAATACCTTTTTAGTGTCAGAGATATTTCTGGGGATCTATTTGTATATGGGGGTATTGTAAGTACATTTACCTTTGTGAGAGGTGGTGCTTTCGAGATTTCAGGCTTTGCTACCCTTCCCATACGGTAAACCTGACTTACGATTGTTCGCCCATGCATCATTTATATCGTGGTGGCTTAGTTTCTTGACATAGGTACCACATAGGTTACTTGCAAGGGTTATTCTGCAGGTACCCTGGGTCAAATAAGGGTCGGACAACACACAACCTTTATGGAGGATTACCTCTCCGGGGGGATCTGACTGACTGGTTGTTAAGCCCACGAGGGACCTTATAACCGATTCTGATACCTTCGATCTTTTACAGGGAATCTCAGGCCCCTCTTGGGCGAGGCATACCTACTTTAGGGAGGGAGGCCCCTTTTAACCACTTTATCTTGTTTGTGTGCATATTGGCCTTTTATTGTGCTCTTTGATTATTAGTTGGCCTTAGGATTTGTTTTTATATCTCAAGTATTGAGTCATCATGAAGCCAGACCAACTTACCCGCAGGTCTCGCCATTTGTTACAATTACCACCACATCTTGAGTCTTTTCCTTCTAAAAGGCATAAAGTTATCAAATGTGGTACACACACCTCCACTTACCATACTTTGGATCATACAAGGATTAGCATTGAGTCAAGTCAAAAAGATATTGAGAGTCCCTTGACTCCCATTCCTACTCTAGTTAATAATGTTCCTTTGACACCTTCAACCACTGCGGTTGTAGTGCTGACGGTTCCCATCATCACTCCTATCCAGCCTTTAGTTTCCAATCAACCCATTGTGACGAACCCTTTTGGGTATATTTTTTGTACACTTGGATACAATAATCAATCCATCCCTACGACCTCTATCCCTTTTTCTTATGGTATGCTGAATTTCACATCGCAATTTTCATCCTTCATTCCAGCGTCTAATCCGAATACTAGTATTGGGATTGGGGATATGGATCCTCCACATATTTCTGTCTTGTTTGGTGGTAATCATATCCCTCAAATGAATCCTATGGTTGGAATCTTACCTCATTTTCACCCCGGGTCCAATCCTGGTCTTAATAATCCTGGATGGAGTGGTAAACCTGGAAGACAAGTTGTTGCTTATGTTCTATCCTTTACACCTACCTTCTCTACGTTGATTCTGACCAACACGTTTGGCATGACTAATCCACCTCTATCCTCCAGATTCACACATGGAGGAGGTCAGTTTCACACCTTGGGAAACCCCCAACCTGGAGCTACTCCGGCTGGGGGTAATCTTTACAAAACTCATCACAAAATTCCTACTGGAATGGTGCACAACCAACCCTTTGTGAATCAGTTTGGAGGATGGTTTTACAATATCAGATAGGGACATGGTGCATACTAGAACCCTATATGGGTTGTGATTCCCTAGAAACAATCCTTCTCTGGATATTGGGGCTAGATGTTGCAACCCCGTCTCCCTTTTTTGGCCATGCTCAATCTGCCAGACTCGTCTATATTAATGAATCATCCTATGCATGATGACCTCTCATGGACCCCCGTCCCCACCAACCTTACTTTAGATATTTCAAAATTCAAAGGCAATATTGGTGAGGATCCTTGTGATCCCGTCACTACTTTCCATCTTTGGTGCTCTTCTAATTCCCTTAAGGATGATTCTATTCGTTTAATATTGTTTCAACACACCCTCACTGAGGTTGCAGCGAAATGGTATATAGAGCTACCTGGAGGGATGTACAAAAATTTTAATCAAATGGTTTTATTCTTCCTCAACCACTTCCGATTTTCAGTTCGTTATGATGTTGGCATAGAACTTCTTTCGGCCTTCCACCAGGAAAAAGCCACCCATATTTTGGATCACATCCAAGAGTGGCATAAACGGAAGAGGTTGATCAAGGCCTACATACCTCCGGAGTTCCTTTTAGAATGGTTCCTTAAGTCCTTACAACCTTATATTTCAAGGGATGTTTCCACATCCAGAGTTACTTCCAAGGAAGAAGTGATTTTTAAAGCCCAACAGTTAGATCTTATATATGCTCAGTCTTGGATGTTATACAAAATTCGTCCAGACACACCAAGGTCAAGTTACGACCCTAGACAAAATCTTGGACCTCATTCTGATGGTATTGTAGGTTCCACAAATGTGAAATATGCAGACTTGGTGACAAGCCAATTGAAAGAGTTGTCTCTAAACAAGTATGTAGGAGAGAAAGATTCATGTGTGTCCTCTAATCCCACTCAGTCAACAGATGTACATTCTGTGCACTCATCGACAAACTTGAATGGTAACCAACAACTAGGAGGAAATAAAAATAAAGCACAGGGTAACAACCATAAGGGTGGGAAGAGTACTAATAATAAACCCAAGGACAATGGTTGATCTGGTATCTTTTCATTGAAGTGACTTATAAAGAATTGTATTAAATGAGCATAAATTAAAGTGCACCATTAAACAAGGAAAAGCTCAATAATGAAGAGACATAAGCATCAAATATGAACATAAGAACTTGATAACAGAGTTCTTCCCTGGTGGACTACGTCTCCGGGTCCTGCTCTCAAATGGGTAGGCCTTTTCATTAACTCAACAAAAGAATTTTGGAAAAATGCATAAGTATACCTCATTCTGGAATTAAGCTATAGAATCTTTGCTCGGATCGAAAAAAAGACAACACAATTGAATTTGTGGTGTCGAATTAACCAAAAATGAATGTCTCCACGCCTCAATCCAACTCTAGCACTCTCAGGCCCAAGATAAATTTTCTCTCAGTTTCTGTGCCTTGGAACTTGCAATTAATTCCAAAAAAAAATCCTTGAAAACTGTACCCGACCGTACCTTCGCAGGCGTCTCCCCCATGCACTGGCGGATTTCAAAATTTAAATAAAAATCACAGGTGGTGATAACAATGGGGCCATTTGGCCCAATGGTGGCAGAGCTATGGTTAAGGCGTATGCAATGGGGGAGGTCTCGAGATCGAGCCCGCGGGCCTCCCCTTTTGGGTTGTCGTCATAAATTATATGCATATATATGTATGGTGGTTCTGCCAACTTTTGGAGGTAGTTTAGATATGTCCTTTGGGCCGCCAGATTTGGCGAAACCTCCATTTTTATTTTTGAAATTCAGTTCTCGGGCCCTCATTAGGCATTTTCCCACTGCCACGTGGTAGCCCATGACCATGCCAAACACGTGGCCACGCTAACCACCTGTATAGTCACCTGCCACATCAGCTGCCACATCATCCTGCCACATCACTGTACGGTCTACCACATAATTGTATGGACTACCATGTGGTGCTTTTTCATTGGTCCATGGACCAACCCGAAAAATCCAAAAACGAGTGACACGTGACAGCCTTTGGTGCTACTACGTCACCATACTGATGTCGACATGAAACATGTCACCTCATGTGTGTGCCATATACACTATACGGATGTTGACGTTATCTGTACCGATAATGACATCAGCAATACGGATGCTGACTCATCCCTTGCTGACTGGGCTAGGTTGACCAAACTTTGAACACAAATATCTTTTGATCCATAACTTTGTTTGATGAGCCGTTTACGCCATTGGAAATCTTGCGACGCGCTATTCCCGATGATGCCACTTTCACTGAATTTTGAGGAATTTGAATTTTTTCCCTTTCTCTATCTGCTAAGGCCATTATGAGCTTCTTGATTTTCTTCTATGAATTATGAGCTATCCTTAGTCTTCTCTGGATCCTTTTTGGATCACTCCTTCCCACTAAGAGATTTTTGGGCCACCAAAAGATTTCATCAGTTAATAGATAAGTGAGGGAAGAGTTCCCTCACCTTGTCCTTCTCAATCCACTTTTCTTTGTTTGGATGTGTGCCCTTTAATCCCACTTGAATATAATCAACATCACCCATGTGTGAAGTCCTCGTCCTTCTTTCTAGGATGATATCTTCCTTTAACTCATCCAAGTACTAAGGAGAAAACTCATCAACTGAAGGTATTGAAACTTCCTCATCCTAATCCATGATCAGGGGAGCCTCACAAAGTTTCAAGTTCTCTACATTTATAACTAAGTAGATCTACATAAAAGGTGGAATATCTAGACAAAAAGCATTGGTACCACTTTTCTCCAAAATAGTGAAGGGTCCATAATGAATCGGCTTGTGTTTCTTGCCTTCACCCTTCAATATTTCCTTGCTTATGTGAAGTCATACTTGGTCTCCAACCTGTAACTGATGATCAACCCTATGTTTGTCATGCTGAGCTTTATACTGTTCTTGAATTTTCTCCAATTGTTCCCTGACTGCTTGGTGTACTTGTTGTATCCTCTAGATGAACTTGCGGGCTCTGCCTTCATTTCTTTCTTCATTTGAATTGGCATCTCTCCCATACATCAAGTCTAAAGAAAATTTAGGTAGGTACCCAAAACATATCTCAAAAGGAGAAAACTGAGTGGAGGAATGTAAGGATCGATTGTAATCATGTTGTACATAGGGTATCTATTCATCCCATACTTTGGGATGCTTGCTAAAGTAGCCTCGAAGAAAAAGTACCATTGTTCGGTTTACAACCTTTGTTTGTATGTCGGTTTGTGGATGGAAAACAATGCTCCTCTTCAACTTGGTGTCCATCATTCTCCATAATCTTGTCCAAAAATCCCCTAGTAATCGAGTATCTCAATCTGAGATAATGGATGTGGGTAACCCAAAGTGAACCCAAACATACCGAAAGAAGAGATTAGCAGTCTGCTCAGCAGTGATCTTATTTTTACATGGCATTAAGATACACATCTTATTGAACCTATCCACTACAACATACAAATAAACATGACCCCTTTTGACATTGTTAAACCCCCTACAATATCCATGGAGATACTTTCCCATGGATGGGATGGACCAGGTAGTGGTGAGTATAGCCCTAGTTTTCTATTAGTGGGCTTACAAGTAGAACAAATCACACATCCCTTTATATATTTAGTTACAATTGCTTTCATTTGAGGCCAGTAACAAAACCTTTGCAAATGAGCCATAGTTTTTCCTACCCCAAAATTCCCAGACACAAGAGAAATGTGAACTTATCATATTACATGGACTCGTTTACTTGTAGGAATACATAGCTTTCCAAGATGGTAGAGTAGTTTTCCCTGCAGACAATAGTTCTCTACCTATGCACTATGGGTTAGCTTCTCATATACTTCTTTAAAATTTTCATCAATGGCATATTGTTCCACATAGCTATCATGAGATAAATAAGAATTCTTCAAAATAATAGAAGCAACAATAGGAGGTCTAGAAAGCATATCAACTACCTTGTTACTTGTAACCTTTTTGTACTTCATTACCAAATGAAATTGTTGTAGGAAACCCATCCATCTGTAATGTCGAGATTGTTTCAATTTGGTTTGTGCTTGGAGATACTATAAGGTTTGATGATCTATATGTATGATTATTTCCTTCCCTAACAAGTAGTGCTTCCATTTCTTTACGCTTTGAACTAATGCATACAACTCTTTATCATATGTAGGATAGTTAACCACAACTTGGTTCGGAGTGGTAACAGATAGGCTTACGATATTGCATCAATACTGTACTCATGGCGTATCCGCTGACATTTGTCTTGATCTTGAAGGGTTGTCGAAGATTTGACAGTGTTAATGCTGGTGCGGTACTGATCTTTTCCTTCAAAGTGTTGAAATATTTTTGTTTCTTTCCTCCCCACTGAAAAGTTTTCTTCACATTGGTTAAGGCATGCAAAGGAGTTTCTATAAAGGAGAAGTTTGAAATGAACCTCCTCCAATACTGGACTGCACCTAAGAAGCTTCGTATCTCGGTTACACTTTTGGGCTTAGACCAATTTACAATTACATCAATCTTGGAAGGATCAATTTTTAATTGTACTCCTCCTACAATTTGACCTAAGTACACAAGTGCAGTCTTACAAAATTCACATTTGGACAATTTTACATACAAATTTTCCCTTTGCAAAGTATTCAATATTTTCTTTACATGCCTCACATGTTCATCCCAAGTCCCGCTAAATATAATAATTTCGTCTAAATATACAATCACAAAATCATCTAGGAAAAGCCTAAATACTCATTCATCACACACATGAAGGTTTCCGGAGAATTACAAGGCCTAAATGACATAACTAACCACTCAAAAAATATTTGTTTGGTTTTAAAGGAAGTCTTCCATGCATCATGTTCTGCAACCCTGATATGATGGTATCCACTACGCAAATTCATCTTAGTAAAATAAACAACATTCTTTAATTAATCAAGTAAATCATCTATACAAGGAAGAGGGTATCGATTTTTCACCATGATTGTATTTAAGGCCCAATAATTGACACACATTCACCATGTTCCATATTTCTTTGACACCATCACGATCGTAGAACCACAAGGATATGAGTTTGCCTTGATGACCCCTTGATCCAATAAGCCTTGTACCTGCTTCTTGATCTTTGTCATCTCTACAACTGACATCTTTTACATGCCCACAATAGGAAGAGGAGAATCATGTTGAATATGTATCTCATGTTGAATTTCCCTCTTAGGAGGTAATCCATCTGGTTCTTGGAAAATATCGTCATACTTAGAAACAATATCAATTAATTCTTTCTTATGAGAAGGATCACATCCTTGGAAAGCGTTAGATGTTCCGACATCTTTCTCCCTTACGACCATGAGTACATATCTCTTATTAGTGTTTATGAGTCTCTTCATTTTTCCTGCACTAACAAGTGTTGTATTTACCCTCATGTTATGAGCTCTAACGATATATTCCACTGCCCCCTTAGTAAGGTGGCATTTGTTCTCATGACAAAAGAAGACTTATTTTCTATAATAAAGATAAGGACTCCTAAACACTATGCCACATATATCAAGTGATACAACATCCAAATCCATTTCATCAATCAACTTTGAAGCAATAGAAAATCTGACCCTACATTGTTTGGTGACATTAAGTTTTTCTTTATCACATACCCAACCAAGAGGATATGGCTTTGGATGTGGTTTCGTTTCAAGACCCATATTTTTGACAAGTGCTTCAGATATCAAGTTTACTTGGGAAGCCAGATCAAATAATGTATCTATTTTAGTGTGTTTAGATACAACTCTTATGTGAAACAATTCATTCCTCTTTCATTCATCATTATGAGATTCATTATTGGAATTTGAATTAGCATGAAGGGAATGTTTACCTTGTACTCCAACTGTTTTGATCTTTCCTTCCTCTCCTGAATCGGAACCAATATCTTATTGCATTGTAGCAATGGTTTTTGTCTTCCCCTTTCCATCAAACTATTTCGGTCTCTTCTCTTGATGTAGTTTCCAACAATGTTCATCATCATGACCACTTTTCTTGCAATGAGTGCAAGATGGCTTTCCTTCTTCTCTCTTTACCGTGGAAATCTTATTGAACTTCCTTTTAAACTTCTTAAATGGCTTATGTGGGATATTGGAAGGTTTCTTTGTGGGATATTCTTGAACATGCTTTCCCATGTTCTCAAGGTGAGTGGCTTGCACACAAAATTCATCAATACTAGTGGGGTTAAACAATAGAAAAGTATGATGAATATAACTATGAAGTGTGCCAATATACTTCATTAAAGTTTCATAAGAATCCAAAGGAATGTTTAATTCAAGAGCTTTCTTCCTAAATTATTCTGTGAAACTTTGTACAATTTGACCTTTACTTTGAATTAAAGTTTTTCATTCCATCATTTCTTTATGTAAATAACCCAATGGATCAAATTGTTTCCTTATCGCTAATTTAAATTTCGACCATGATAAAAGAAGATTACCACACTTACTTATGTCCTGAAGTTTTCTCTCCCACCATACGAGAGCAGTGTCTTCCAACTGAAGAGAAGCTAGTTGCACTTTAACTTCCTCTCCATCAATATGTTGAACACAACAATATACTTCAGTTAGATCCAATTATCTAGCTTTTCAAGATTAGCATCTCCATTAAACATAGGTAAAGAAAATTTTACATCAAGCTTTAATAATGGTTTCTTAAAAGAGGCTTTATGGATAGAATTATGAGAATGATGAGAATGCTTAGAGGAAGAAGAACTAGAAATTGATGGTGAAGATGGAGACTCAGGAGGGTCTCCTCCATCCCCTTGATTTACCGAAGCATCATCATTAGATTTTGATTCCTTTTTCTTCCCTTTCTTCTTCATCCTCTTCTCGTAGTCTCCATACATTCATTTGACCATTTCTGACATGCGATAAAAGACCATATGGAAGTTTTTCTCATGTTCATCACGCTTGTCCTCTTCTGCCATTTTCTTCCTTTAGGATGCATGACCAACTTCAGGATTGAAATTCTTAAGAGTTCCTTCACCTTGCTTATTCTTGGCCCTAGAAAGTATTCACACTCAACAATTCACATCTGATACTAACATGATCTAGTATCTTTTCATCGAAGTGAATTATAAAGAATTTTATTAAATGAGAATAAATTAAAGTGCACCATTAAAGAAGGAAAAGATCAATAATGAAGAGACATGAGCATCAAATATGAACACAAAAACTTGATAATAGAGTTCGTCCCTAGTGGACTACATCTCTAGGTCCTTCTCTCAAATGAGTAGTCCTTTCTATTAACTCAGCAAAATAATTTTGGAAAAATACATAAGTATACCTCATTCTGGAATTAAGCTACAAAATCTTTGATCAGATGAATTCATGGCGTTGAATTACCCAAAAATGACTATCTCCACGCCTCAATCCGACTCTGGCACTCCCAGGCCCAAGAGGAATTTTGTCTCGGTTTTCTTACCCTGCAACCTGCAACTAATTCCAAAACAAATGCCTTGAAAATTATGCCTGACCATACCATCGCGCATATCTCCCCTGTGCACTGGCAGATTTAAAAATTTAAATAAAAATCGCAGGAGGTAATAACAATGGGGTCATTTGGCCCAACAATAGTAGAGCTATAGTTAAGGTGTATGCAATGGGGGAGGTCCCGGGGTCGAGCTCGTGGGCCTCCCATTTTGGGTTGTCATTATAACTTATATGCATATATATGTATGGTGGTTTTGCCAAATTTTGGAATTAGTTTAGATATGTTCGTTGGGATGCCAGATCTGGTGGGGAGACGCCTTTACAGATAGAAAAACCAGAGCCTCTGCCTCATATTCTAAAAGGAGTAATCAAGCGCTCTACCCATAACACTAATGCTAGAGCCTCCTAGAATTACTCTATTGAGGATATCGGTCAAACCCCTTGTGCAATGTCGGCTCTGAACATCATGGATTTGAAGCCTCTCTTACCTTACCATGTGGCATTCCAAACATTCATAGTCGAAACTTAGTTGACCCTGAACTCAAGTATTCTCACATCAAAAATCTAGCTTTGGCTGACATCCACGCAGTTCAATGGCTACGAAACTATATATTGCTTTACAAAACTATTGTGGTTGTTGATGTCAATCCATTTAAATACGTCCTTACTAGGCGTATCATAGGGGGAAAATGCAACAAATGTATTGTCATATTACAAGAGTTTGATCTTGATTTTTCCTCGGAAAAATCCAAGAAATCATTAGTTTTTGCTGAGTTAATATCAGACTTATCTCAGTTGGTTGAGGATGTTATTCATGTTGATTCATTTGTGGATACATTTTCCTTGTCTCGTCGTCAGACCCCTAGTATGGAGACATTGTGGTATATCTTCACACCTTGAAGTTCCCTTATCATCTTTCGAGAGATAACCGATGACGAATACGATACCAAGCTAAGAACTACCTTATCGTCAGTGACACTTTGAATATTCGAGGCATAGATAATATCTTGCATCGTTTCTTGACTCACGAATAAGTTGAGTCTGTTCTTAATGACTGTCAAAGTGGGTCTTGTGGTGGTCATCTATCCGGGCTTGCAACAACTCAAAATTCTTTGCGAGCCGGTTATTTTTGGCTGTCTATTTTTAAAGATTGTGTCGAAGCAGTCAAGCAGTGTCACCCCTGCTAGGTGTTCACTCAAAAGATGCACTCGCATCCATCCCCTCTTCACCCAGTCATTACCATCGGTCCCTTCACCAAGTGGGGGGTGGATTTTGTGGATTGCAACCCAACTTTGGCTGGGGGGGCATCAACATATTATCGTGGTCGTCAACTACTTTACTAAGTGGGTCGAAGCCATGTGTACAATTAAATCTGATGGCAAGGCTGTTGAATTTTTCATATTCAAACAAATTATAGCTAGGTTTATAATATCGAGTGAGATTGTCATTGATAATGGCAATCACTTTCATAATGAAATGATGGAAGAACTAGGATCAAAATTGGGGTTTAAACATGGTCATTCTTCCCCTTAATTCCCCCAGGAAAATGGAAACGTAGAGGCTGTGAACAAGTCTCTCAAGACCATTTTGCAGAAAACTATTAGCCAGAGCAAATCCGACTGGCATATCATGATTTACCCTGTGCTTTGGGCATACCGAACCTTGGTTAAGACTTCCACCGATTTTTCTCCTTTCCAGTTAGTACATGGTGTAGAGTCGATCCTACCTATTGAATGCAAAATCCCTTCTCTTAAATTGGTAGTTACACTCCTACTTGACACTTTCAATCTCGAACATCATCTCGTGCATCTAGAGATTCTAGATGAGCAGCATCAAGATTTCTCTACGGCTGTCGAAGAAAATAAATGACATGTCAACGTCCAATATGATAATTCTGTCTGTCCTCGATAGTACTTTGAGGTTGACTTGGTCCTCTTGTATGACCAAGACAAAGAACCATTGGGGGGAGGCAAGTTCAAACCCATGTGGCATGGTCCCTATATTGTGCGACATGTCTTAGAAAAAGGAGCCTATGAATTAGAAGATTATGAAGGGAATTTGTTGGTTGAGCTCAGTAATGGGCTATACTTAAACATATACTACGCTTGATCCCCAAGCTTAGGCATCACTCTTTGTATACTAATGTATTTTAGTGTATATATATTTTCCTCTTTTCCTCTTCAACTTTCTTATCGATTTTTCCCTTGGTTGGAAGATGTCGACGGAGTCTTCGGTCTACTTAGGATTCTCATATGGGGCCAATCGTCATACATTATTATAACACTAAATTGCACCATATATGCATACCTGGCATTAGGCCATCTTACTTACTATTTTTGCCAAGCCAACATTGAATGGCTCTTCTTCAAATCACTATTTTTGAATATGTACGCGCCCTGAGCCACTAATGCTCGTGTATGTATGCTAGCTACCCCACTATTGTCCATGTATGTACGATAGTTGCACCATTACAACCCGCGTATGCCCACAAAAGTTGCAAGGGATTCGTTGAGATTACAGGCTATTGGGTAGTTTTCCAACTAATCCACCGCCTATATCCGGTCACCCAACCGAATAACCATCATTTTGTCATATAAAAGGAGGTTTTGGGGTCTCATTCCAAGGAGAAACATAGCAACAGTGAAACTCTTCCCATTTCACTTTCCCCCCTTGCCCCAAGAATTTGCAACCACATTGTGAGTTTTGAGCCAGAATTCCCTATTCTTGCCTTTTTCCTTATTCATAAGCCTATGCCCATTATCTAGAGAGACATGTGAGAGAAGAAGGATACATGGAAGTAGTTGGAGCTTGGTCAAGAGGAGCCCAGGACTAGGTTCGAGGAGCAGTTGCCAATCTCATTTTGTAAGTGACTTTGTGATATTAATACAAAGAAGTAATTTTTCCATCACGCCACATGATGTGTTCAATATTTATGTTTGATTTACATTTTATTATGACATCTAACCCACTAATTCATATATAAGATGCAAGTTCGTAATTTTTTGTTTGTCTTTGGGTGAATCCAGGTCAACCTTGGGAGGAGACTTGCAGTCGAGAAGCGACTGAACGCAAAAGGATCGAAACTGGATGCAGAGTTTAAGGTAAAACTACCGGATCCTTATACTTTGTATTTTATGCATGAATGTGGGGTATTATCGAGATAGTTGTTAAAAGTAGAAGACTTTAGATGGTTAGCTCTGCTCGCACGATTGAACCCTAGTGTAGTCCATAGGGGGGTTTTCCCACTATAGAATAATTGGAGACCATAATGGGGAGCCTCTAGGGTTTTTAGGGGATGTTTTGGGTGTTTTAATTGGTTTAATTACCTCTTTGAGTTTTTTGTAAGTTGTTGAGTCTTCAAGGGATTTTGGTCTTCCATACCAGTACTCCTTTCCTGGTCATCTTGACTATTAGTTTTTTTTTTTTTTTGAGAAGTTACAGAGGTGTACACGATATGCAGTGGGTCTACAAGCATACATACATGCCATACCTTTGGACAACCCACGTACATATGCATGCTACTTAAGTGTCAGTAGCATGCCTGTGTCAGGAAACTTTTTCCTTAAGAAGGGGCAGTCAACCTCTTTCCTGATTGAAGTATGAATTCTCAGTGGTTTCTTGATTTAGTATTGGTCTCTATTGTTACAGTCTTTATCCTGGGTTTGACATCAATTTGCTTGTCTTTTTTAAAACAGATTTCTTGTGTTTCCTAGCTTTTTAAAATTATTTTTATCTTGAAATTTTAAGAAAAATGAGTTGAATTTTGAATCGTGTATTCATCATGTTTCTTTTAGAATCTTTTTTTACTTCTTCTTTGATTGGAAGAAAATATAAAGAAAAAAAAAC
>JASDQU010306461.1:149298-167300 GCA_032191745.1 Picea mariana | reverse complement strand
CTGCAAGTAGGAATAAGGGTGTATGGTCATCTATTGGGTCTTGGTCTCTCTATAACACTGTCTTGGTGATTCTCTTGGTGATTCTTGGTGAAACTCTTGGTGATATTCTTGGTGATACTCTTGGTGATATTCTTATGGTGCAAGTCTAAGAGCATAGTGTAGTTGTAGCTATTGCAGTTGTGTATGGTACTTGTTCTATGGATATGAAGACTCTCTCTCTTGTGCGCTACCCTTGGAGAAGGAAAACTCTACTTGTCTTGAGCTTTTGTTGCAGTTAGCAACTAGGGTTTATATATTGGTTCTGGAGTAGGCTTGTTGGAATTATTCTAAGTAAAGGATAGGATGCTCGGGGGTGGCCTAGTGTTTATGGTTGGGTGACAATGATGTGACATTGTCTATGTTTAAACGAGCATACCGAAATTTTAAAATTAAGCACCAAACAATTTCTTCCTACAACTATCCAAATCCACACAAATATCTTCCCCACAACCTACACAACCCAAGGAAGGACATTCCCCTTCACTACTCAAAATCCCACAAACCATCCCTCTTCCCTCCAGGGCTCCAGTGCGCTTGGTTGGACAAAAATATCTTTACTAGGGACTCCAAGGATGTCAGCAGCTAGGAAACTACCAACACATAGTTTACCATCCTTAGGGAATCTCTCTCTCACACATAGAATTGAATTTCCAATCCTATCAACCTAATTATTCATCTCCAACAATTCACTCTCCTACACTTGTCTCCAATTCTATGTCTCTTGTTTCTATGTAATCTCATCACTACTCCCAAATTCTTGTTCTTTCCCTAAACTACTCAGACTCTCCCCACTACTAGACTGACTTAGATTGCTCAACTTCTAGATTGTTGTGTTTCTCCATATGAATTCCTCTTTTCCTTTATTGCTTGACTCACACTCCTCCCAAGGAGGAAATTACTTAGCCCCATGCTCACAATAACTTTCTAAAGTGACTTCTCACACCCACCCTCTTACAATAATTCAATGATTATCTTTCGAAACACTCTAAAGTAAAATATAAGGTTCATAACACAAGGTAAAATTGTGACAAGATGGGTGGAGATTAATACTCATGAATATTCCCTTTTTGGACTCCTTGGACTCCTTGGACCCTTCCCTYTCTTGTTGATACTTATCCACCCATTACTYTGTTTGTGTCCACCTGCAACAACATTATTTGTATTTATTATTATGATTTACAAATTTTACATATTACATTGCTTGGCCCACGGCCACATATCTTTGCAAATATATACATCAATAAGATTGGGAGTGAAACAAGGATGTTACAACTTAAGAAACAATTTTTTTGCAAGTTCTAAAGTTGAATATCTACTTGACCATTTAGATGGAGTTCTTGAAAATATCCGTTTAGTTGTTGTGGAAGATATCCATAAGAAATTCACTTCTAGGAACATGTCTTCAATGTTTATTGAATCAAGTATGACTCATAAGGCATTATAGTTTCTAAAGAACATTGAAAATCATGGTTTATTTAGGAGAGTTAGTGCAATGTCAATTTGTGAGGAAATGCAAATATGGAGCAATGAAGATGATAAATTGAGTATGGGATGAGAAATAATTCATGGTTTTACCTTTGGAGTTAGGGTCAAAGAGGTAAAGGGTAGATGCTTCCTATGGTTGAATCCTAAGAGAAGAAATTTGGTGAAATGTTTGAAGATGTGTATTTTAAGATTGGTCTTGATTCTCATCTCCATTATGATAGAGGAGGAAAAGTATGTGAGATATTACTTGAAATTCTATAGGATAATGGTTTAATGTCTTCTATAAGGATTATAAAATGGAATGGGAAAGAGGAATACAAGTAGGTTCTAGCACATGCTACTAAAGTAGAATATGAGGACAACTTAATGGAATAATTAAAAATTCTTTGTCAAAATGGAATTATAACGAGTGATGGTAGAGTAGTGAATGTAAAATTGTTTGAGTGCCATGATATTGTTGAAACTTACTAGTTAGTATGTCATGGAAAATTGTCATTGATGGGGAATAATTTTTTTTCACAATGCATATGTTCAAAAAGATATCTACACATATTTACAAAGGAACATTCACAAGAAGGAGACACACTCAATTTAGTTGCAAAATTGCATTTAATATATTCAAAATTACTTTCGGTAAGTTTTATTAATTAAATTGGTGTATCAATTTTTTATATTTTTAATAGTTATATGTTAATATTTATGTAATTTTACATCTATTGAATCATACATTAGATTCGAGTAAAGGATAGCTAGATCAAGTTGAATAAAAAATCCACATTAGACATCTTTATGTTGGCAATGTTTCAGATCACAAACCAGATCCATCATTAAGATAAGTAATCAATATGAAAAGAGGGATATCTTGACAATAAATACAAAAGGAGTAAATAACCCTAGAAAGCTACAAAATGGGATATAGGAATAATACTAAATAATAATAATAGCCAATGGCTACACCAAGACCAAAAAATAGAAATACTATAGAAAATAAAAATAAAAAACGAAAAAATTAAGTTGAATAAGAAAAATAAAATCGTTGATAGTTAATGATATATGAGTGCGCAATGTGTGGGGTTTCAAACCTGAGGATGGACATAAATCTAAGCAAGTGGGATCACATGCTATAGGTTTCATTTTCTCATTTGAAATTTGGAAGCACACAATATGCAAAGTGAAGAAAGCGATGATATAGGATCACATGCTATAGAGTTCGAAGCCAGCCTCACACCACAATGAAGATGTTAATGCCATTAAATCACCATAATTCAGCCTCGTTCCTTTGTTCACTCGACGTGCCTAATAAAAGCCTAATGGGAAAAATGGATTAGAGCATCTCTGCGGACACAGAATTCTCGTCTGGAAGAGAGGAGATCACATCCTCGTCGGGGAAGAGAGGAGATCACATCACAAAGAATGCTATAAGGGTGATAATGAGAGGAGAAGAACTCCTTTGTCTTGGGGATAGTATTTTGAAACTCTTACCTTACTAGAAAAACAACCCATTTATTATAGACACCTTTGATCACCACTTTTATTCTAGTTAAAAACACAATCTCATCATTTGGCACAAAAGATAGAACACAACCATTTTTTATGGTAGGTAGATGAATTATCTTTGACATGATTAATGACCCACTTCCAAAATTATGTATGCCTTCCAGAATAATGACGACTCACAATTATGTTTCCAAAAAAAATCATGATTTAGTGCTTCATTAGATGAACATGATATGACCATGATCTCTAGTAAATGACACAGTCTCATCATTTAGCACCAATAATAGAATACAACCAAACTAATGGCACAAAAATGTGAATTCTCTTTGACATGATTAATAACCTACTTCTTCAATATGAATCATCCTTGCTACAAGATAGATCATCCATAAACACAACATTTAACTTTGTGTTGCTTCTTTATCCTTAGTGTGTTAAACATAATATATGATACCACAAATGATGGTGAAGAAGCTTGATCTAATTATATATTATTCATTGATATGCTACTTTCATTAGCTATGGGTTCAAATTTATGGAGATGGTGCACACTTTGTTTCTTGATGCTTCTACATTGGTGTCTGTTGGCACCAGGCCGAAGTGGAAAGAAGGATGATCGTGGGAAAGAAAGTGTGCAGAAACTGAAGTAACAACTGGAGGAAGAAAAACACGCGTGCATGCAAGAAATATTGCTCAAGGAAAGAGACAGTTGGAGGAAGAACAACACACACACATGGGAGGAATACCTAACGTTGGTAGGGTTCGGGTTTTTGTAATACGATTGTAAATGGCTGAAGAGCCTGGTATACATAAATATAGATACACAGGTATCATATAGAGGTCGGTTCACTTTTGCGTTAGTTCAGTTTTTGTAGTATTCCAACATAGTTATGTATGAGTTGATATGTTATGTAATATTGTTCTGGACCAATTTTGTAAGTTGTTGAGCTAAGAACACAAGAGAGAAGGGAGATCTGAGGATTAGATTGCAGGTTGTGGAGCCTGGTGCGATCTAGTTGACCTTATATAGATCTTACCAGTCTGAGGAGAAATGTAAGCGTGGGGCACTGGAGATGCAGAACTACCATAATAAAAGATCCTAGAGCCAAATATTTGTGGACGTAGCCCAGGAGGGGGTGAACCACGGTAATATCTGTGTAATGTGATGAATGCATGTATATATTTGTCTTCTTTTAGCATTTAATTGTTATTATTATTGAATGAGTTAATACATTTTTATGGAATACGATTGTGTTGTTCGGGAAATAAATTGTGAAGGATATATGTGCACCCGTGATTAATAGTAGATTGCAATCACAATTCGTAGTTTATGGCTATGAATAATAAACCCACATCTCATACTCAATCCTAGGATGTAAACACATGAGTCTTACAACCAACCATTTAAAGCTATCTCATGTGAGAAGTTAGAGATTGATCAGTTACAGTAGGTGAACAACAAATTCACCCACACAGTAGAATTTTGGCTTGACATTATTCTGGCAGGTTTCATCATAGAATTTGCAGTTGACACAGTGAAGTCATACAATGCAACATAGCAAGAATTTCTACGTGGACCTCAAGGAAGGTATATTCAATCCTTGTATACTTCTATTAAGATACTTCTATACAACAAAGGTGTAATGACAATGGAATCAAACAACTAAAATTCCCTACGTGCATGGGGGAAGGGGGGAAACACTGACAGAGAGAGGATAAATGGAAGGAGGTAAGGATAAAGGAAAGAAGGAGGAGGAGGAACCCTTGGACTCAATCATGATGCATGACAACCATATCAAGTGGATATTGGCATCATTAGGAACGATGCGTAGTGGAGAACCTGACCAATAAATATGAATACCAATAAGAGAGTGATACCCATGAGGGAAGGCTTGGTAAGCGATGAGGAAGAGGTAGAGGATCTTCGGGTTGTGGAGCAGATTGAGGAAATCTTGTGTGCAAAATATGAGAGGAAGATGAGAGGCCCAACAATGGGAGGAGAAGGAAACCATCCTATCCATATTAATTTTAATGTGGAGCCCATAAACCCATGTGAGACTAATACACCAAAGAGAACACCACCGTTTAGACAACCAAATTTCGGAAGAAGTTTGACATCAGGAAGTACACCTACATAAGGAGCAACAACTAGAGGAGCTAGTTCAGGAAACACTAGTCAAGTATCTACACCGCGCAGAGGAGGTAGTAGTTCAGTATTCAGGATGGCAGGACACGATCCCACCATCAGATTACTAGAATTTTGAGGAGAAGCAACAGAAGACCATGAGAAGCATTTTTTCATTTGTGAAAATATCTGGGAAGCAAAGCAGATCACTGATGAAGATACTAATCTTGTGCAGCTAGCGATTACGCTAAGAGACCATGCACTAGACTGGTACATGAGTCTAGACACAAACAATGCCCCTAGGATGACAAGGACATTGGAAGACATTAAGAAGCCACTGATTAATGAGTTCCAGAAGTCGAGCTTAGAGGATCAGTACATGAACGAGATGATCGAGATAAGACAAAAACTAAGAGAATCTTTATGGGAGATTGACCATAGATTCAAGTGACTAAAGGGAAAACTAAAATACCTTATGACTGAGATACAACATCGGCACCTGTTTTTCAACTCACTACTCCCACACTTAAAATATCCCTTATGACAATAGAAGTTTCAGATGTAGGCAGAGGTTCTGTAGCAACCTTGCAACTGGAAGAGAACCACTACCATCAGATGGACCCAACTATCGAAAAACTGAAGGAGGCCTTGAAGAATTTAACATTTCAGCTGAACCAGAATAAGAACAAGGACAAATGAGAAGTTGTTTGGTGCACCACATGTAGGATGAAAGGACACCACAAGAACGAATGCCAAACATTCACGCAGTACATGGCAAGAAGTATACCAAATCCACTACCACAGGGAGGATTATGGTGCGAAATCTACAAGAAACTGGGTCACGACTGTTATCACTGGATGATGATGTAGAAATACCATACAGTTCCAAAGAAATCATATTGCACCTTTTGTAAGTAAGTGGGCCATGATGACAAAGATTGTAGAACTATGGAGCTGATGTGGGAGAGAACATCAAATTCATACAGGGTACAGGCTGAAATGATGACTGGACAAGCAACGCCATAGTACAATCAAGCCCCATCTCTATACAACACTACGTAGCAGCAATATAATACTGTGTAACAACCCTACAATAACGTGTAGCCGCAGTATAACCTAGCACAACCCCAGTACAATACTGCACATTACAATCAGGCACCACAGTATACTGTGCTGAGAGGTGACTGAGAAGGTGACCGAGGAGGAGGACGAACCAAAGGAGGTTTTGGACATGGTAGAGGATCAGTCACATGTCACAATTGTCAGCAACCAGGAAATTACGCACAAGAATGTCAACTTCTGCCAACAACTTGTATGTATTTTTGTGCATTGGACCATGATACAGAGGAATGTCTAACACTACTAGTAAAGATTCAGAAAAAGAGGAACCAAAACAATCAAAATGGCTAGTGGATTTTAGTTGAAGCAAGGGATGACGGACGAAACATCAACATAGTCACTCGTGGAGGAATGAAAACAGGAAACGACACAGTTCAACAGGAACTAGCACAGAAACAATGGGTAAGGAAGAACACTGACCCTAAGAAGTAGTTCGACGTGCAAAAGGAAAAGGAGATCTTTAAATAATCCCGACAAGAATTTCAGCAAGAGGACATAGCGTCAACTGCACAACAAAGCAAGGAAACCCCAGAATATGAGATGTCGCCATTACTAGACCATACCAACGGAATGCAGCCCAAGGGACACGTAAGTACAATCAAAGGATTTTTGCAATCATGTGTAAAATTATTAATTGATCCTTCATCTGTGAAAATATTGCAAAACATACTAGAGAAATGTAGCAATGAGACGGAAGAAAAACTAGAACCAAAAACCATTAACCACCTACACACAAAAAGAAGAAAAAACAGAGAATTTCGATTGAATGCCAACATTGGGGATTTCAACATGGGAGATATCATACTAGATCTAGGATCCGAAGTGAATTTATTACCAAAGAAAACATGGAAATGTATGGGAGAGCCAACTCTTGGATACTCAAATGTCCAATTGAAACTAGCAAACCAGCATAGAGTCCTACGAATAGGTAGACTGAAAGGAGTGACAGTAGATATTTATGGAGTGTGCACTAAAGCAGACTTTGAAGTCATTGAAATAGTGGATGGCACAACACCATACCCAGAATTGCTTGGTCTATATTGGGTGTTTGACAACTAGGCCATAATCAATTTGAAAAATAGGAAAATGACATTTGAATTTGGAGAATACAGGGTCATAGCACCACTAGATCCATCGGAAGGGGAGAGGTTTGTAAAACCCACTTGCATAGACTTAGAGGAGATCGACCATTTGTACAGAACAACTGCACGGGATGAGGATTACGTCAACCCAAATGCAGACGGGGTACTCAGTTGGTGGAGCATTATTTCATGTACAACAGACTTAGACACTGGGTTGGAAAACTGGCAGTAGAGACTACACGAAGTATCCACGAGAAGATGTGAAAGAATAGACCTCACAGTAATATGGGTAGGCACAGAAATAAGAGAACCACCCAATTTTAACAGACTAAATGATTTGGAAAAATTCTTGACACAATATGAAGATGCAGTATTAGAAAACCATCGAATGTTATCACTTGACTTAGCACTCAAGGCCACACCTGTAATATGGTGGGGTGCACATAAAGAGACCATCACAGAATGGTATCAATGTAAGAAACTACTGTGCATAAGGTTTGGTGTAGAATAGGAATACACCAAACAAAATAAATACGAAGGACAAGAGTCCCCAACGGAACACTTGGCGAAGTGCAAAACACTGTGGAAAATGATACCACCGGAGGAATGGCCTCATCACTTCATACATACTTTAGAGGTCATACCAGTGAACTAGTATACATACCAGGAACTGCGCAAAGGAAATACAACATGGAGGACACTACAACAGAACTTCATGATCACTTTCTCATTCGAGCACGAGAACCCTGACATAGACACAACCCTCAAATGAACCATAGGAGTAATATTCATCAAAGAACTGGAAATATAATTTATCATAGAACAGAAACAACAGAATAAATGGATAGTCAAGGAACTACTATCATGCTACCATGTACATGAAGAAGCACCAGATGATGATCATCGATGTGATATCTAGATCGAAGAAGTAGAAGGTGAAAGAGATGTGGAAGGACCACCCATAGAATGAAAAGTCATATCTGTGCCAATCAAGGTAAAGAAAACTAACATCGGGATAGTTGAGCAGCCCAAAATGGTTAACATTGGAGACTACTGGGATGAGAAAACAGTAGAAAGCATCACATAATTGTTGCTCGAATATAGCAACCTTTTTCCCACAACATTTATAGAAATGAAGGGTATAGTTGGAGAACTGGGATAGATGAATATACCACTCAGACCTGAAGTGATACCTATTACACATCGAACCTACAGACTGAACCCCATATATAAACATAAAGTTAAATATGAGATTGATAGAATGCTCGAAGTCGGCATCATCAAACTAGTTGAGGAATCAGAATGAATAAGCCCGATGGTAGTACAAGACAAGAAACAAGGAAGAGGGATTAGGATATGCATCGACTTGAGGAAGTTGAATGATGCATGCCTACACGACCCATTCCCTACAACGTTCACAGATGAACTGTTAGAGAATGTGGGGGGACATGAAGCTTACTCATTAACTGATGGATTCTCAGGCTACCATCATATTAAGATAGCATAGGAGGACAGACACAAGACCACCTTTGCAACGAAATGGGGATATTATCAGTACACAATCATGTCATTTGGACTGAAAAATGCACCCGCAATATTCTCCAGAGTGGTCATCGCAGCATTTAAGGAATTCATCCTTTAGTTTCTCAAAGTATACTTGGATGACTGGATAGTTTATAGTCTATTGAAAAACCATGTGGAAGTTTTACGACTAATTTTAGAGAGATGTAGACAATGCCAGATATCGTTGAACATCAAGAAATGCATATTTGGAACACCGTTTGGGATACTATTGGGCCATATAGTGTGCAAACAAGACTTATTAATGGATCCAGAAAAGATCATAGTCATTGTTAACTTACCATCACCAAAAATAGTCTTCCAGCTAAGAGAAACATTAGGGCACACAAGATACTACAAGAAATTCATCAAAGGATATGCACGGATCACAACACTGATGGAAAATTTGTTAAGGAAGGATACAAAGTATCACTAGAACGACGAGTGTTAACATGGTCTGGATACCATGAAGGAAAATATGGTTACTACACCAATACTAGTATTTCCAGATTGGGAAATGACATTCCATGTGCATGTAGATGCATCAGCGATACCACTGGGAGATATCTTGGCACAACCAGGAGTAGGAGACTTGGATCACCCGATAGCATTCACAAATAGAAATTTATCAGATTCATAACATAATTATAACATGACAGAAAGAGAAGGCCTATCCATGGTCTATGCACTACAAAAGTTCAAACATACCTATTGGAAAAACACTTTAAGATGTTTACATATTAGTTGGCCCTAAAATACCTACTCAACAAGCCAGTGTTGGGGGGGGAGAATTTTTCGATGGTCACTATCATTTCAAGAATTTGATTTTGAAGTAACAGTTAAACCAGGAAAACTAAATGCAGGACTTGACCACCTGTTTAGGGTCACAAATGGAGAAGAACCTATGAATTTAGATGACAACTTTCTGGATGCATAGTTATTCTCAATATAGATTGTTGATGAGTACCTCGCAGATATCATTCAATACTTGACTACAGGTACTATGTCGCAAGAATACACCACCACGCAGAAGAAGAATCTGGTAGTCTGCACGACCGACTATCAATTGATTGTAGGAAATCTATATAAGATGGGCGCAAATAACATCTTGTGAAGGTACGTGCTAGAGCATGAATGACCAAGGATTTTAGCATAATCCCACAAGGGAATCGTAGGAGGGAATTATGCAAGAAAAGGTACCAGGCAGAAGGTATTATGAGAAGGACTATGGTGGCCAACAATTCACAGTGACTTGAAAGAGTACTATTAGAGATGTGATGTCTGTCAAAGGGTAGGAAAACCCAATAGAAGGGACAAGATTACACTATGACCACAAGTAACATTACAAGAATTTGAAAAATGGGCAATATACTTTGTGGGACCAATTAACCCACCATCCAAAAGGACAGGGGCAAGATACATTATCATTGCGACGAAATACCTAACAAGATGGGCGGAAGCTGCACCAATCAAATATTGTAGTGCAAAGACAACTGTACACTTCTTGTTTGAACAAGTAATCACTACATTTGGGTGCCCAAGATTTTTGATGAGTGACCAAGGCACACACTGCATAAACAAAACCATACATGTGATGACTGAGGAATTTGAATTTCATCACCAAAAGAGCACACCGTATCATCCACAGCCTATTGGCGAATGGCAGAGTAGAAGCCTTCAACAAAATTCTGGAAAATGCAATGACAAATATCCGTAACATCAATAGATATGAATGGGACCTCAAGGTACCAACAGTATTATGGGCGTATAGGACCACATGAAAAAATTTGACAAGGAACACACCATTCAGACTAGTCTATGGCCAAGAAGCAGTAGTGCCACTAAAATTTTTAATACCTAGCTTACGCATAGCAGCCATCACACAAATGACAGAACGAGGCACAGTACAGGAAATACTGGATCAGTTATTGTCAATGGAGGAAGACCAAATCTTGGAAGGATTCCATCAACAAGTTCATAAATCAAGAGACAAAGCTTGGCACGATCGACACATCAAGAAGAAAATGTTCAAGGAAGGAGATCTAGTATTTCTCTACGAAAACAAATCATTTCAACACCCAGGGAAGCTTAGAATGCATTGGTTAGGACCATACGAGGTAAAATCTGTCACATACAAAGGATATGTACAATTAAGAGACTTAGAAGGCGTAGATCTCAGAGGAATGATCAACGGGAGTCGACTGAAGTTATAAAAGGACATTCGACCACTAATTGCGCAGATAAAAAAAGAACAAAAAAAACAAAAAGGAAACAAGACTAAAAATCATACCACATGTCATAAGTAGAAAGGCTACATGACGTTCAAAACACAAGTTCAACAAAGGAACAAATAACTATTACATGCAAAGGGAAAACAAGCGAGAAACGAAAAGTCGGAAAAAACAAGACAACATGACAACACTAAGCAGAATTAAAGCACGGCAAGGACTGATGGGACATCACATTAAACATGTCAATGGGAGACGACAAAGAAAGCATGATGGAAAGTAAAAAACCGTTGCAGATGCATTGAGCCCATAGTTATGATGCATTAACCGCATAATGGAGGAAGAGTCCTCGACAAGGTTCGTGACAAGTCGATACAACACATGAGCATGGGAGAAACTAGTCTATTCATGAAAGGAGAACAGAGAGAGAAGAATATCAGTCAGAACGAATAGAGAAAGACCACAGAGCTCACATAAGATATTCAATCTCCGCAAACATTCGATAGTCACCAATATGGCACCACCGAAGCTAGCAGAAACAAGCCACATAGTCAGACTGACCAGGGTTCAAACTAGGTCACGAGGACCACTGGAAGAAAATGAACAACAGAAGATGGATATTGTTGACATCGATGAGATCCCATCTCTAGAGACGCTACTGGTGAACCCTACACTGATTTTGGAAGAAATTCAACAACCATGAGTAGAGGACATGAAAGTGGATACGCCAGTAGCGACACAGAAACCTCATTACAAGGAAGAAGAAAACCAACAGGAAGTGCAACCAAAAAGAACTGAAGCAGCCATAGAAGTTAACAAAACAACACAAAATCCGGAAGCAACAGTGCAAATAGACAAGTCGCAAATGACCATCTCAGGTCGACCAGTAGAGGAGACCGCTACAAGTGCCATGACTTGGCCATAATGGTTGACGGGGGAACAACCAAAATTCGATGGAACTTCAAACCAGCCACCATAGTAGGAAGACATAGTTCAGATACCGATCTCACCCTGCAAGAATCTAGCAGCATAAATTGTTCTACCATGCATACCGGCTAGAGTACAGGTAGAAATGAAACTACTGGGTCACATCAGGAAGCTAAAATATTCTGACCATGACGTATCAGATGAAACCAAGTTTCTAGAACTTGCATAGTGGGTCTTTATGCAAACCATCGGCATAACCCAACTTGGAGAAACGATCAACCAAGCACACCAGTGGGCAACTAGGATGGATAGAACAAGAATATTAGGTTTATTGAAGCTACCAAATTTTGGCAGAGGCCAGTATGCGACAACATGCATCAAAAAGTTGTTAGCAGTCACACATGGAGGGGATATATGGCTGGAAAAACCTGTCCCCATAACCATTGAGCTTATTGTGCAAATAACGGGATTACCAATCCAGGGTATGGATCTCTCATTGATTCTGGACAACAAATCCAAGGAAAAAGCGTTGGCATAAGAAATGAAAAGGAAATATGGCACCGCTAGGGGAACGAGGGGCATCATAATCAAACAAATCAACAACACAACTACACAATTGGGCGCAAATATCTTAGTGTGCAAATTGCTCAGAAAATTCCGCAAATATGAAGTACCAGCAAGAGTCATTGCAGTTGCATCTAAGTGCATAGAAGGCACCTCTATGAGCTGGGTACCATATTTATTGAACTTATTTCAAGAGGACTGTAATTATGCATATGACCTAGGCACAGAGTTCCATTACTCATGGTTGATCACCCTAATAGCCTTCATGGGATGGAGAGAACCAGGGTATGGAATTTTATGTACTAGACCACAGCCAGCGGGAGCAAGATACCTATTACTGAGATTTGGGCCGTAGGCCACACATAAGAGGGAGGAAAAAATCATATTCAAAGCATACAAATGAGACATACAAGAAGTTATCATTCGATCATGGAGGATAACATCAGAGGCTGTCGTGCGATATGCGGACATCGCTAACTTTCGGGCCATATGCCAAACAATGTGGATACAACCAAGGTAGGATCCAGATCAATAGTGGCTACATATGCGCTACTGCATCATAGAAGGTGATATCGACATGGTCATCAGTGAATGGCCTGATGAATGGAGGATCCCAACCATTACCCGAGAAGTACCAGAAACAACAACAAAAGGAGAGGCAGAACAGGCGAAAACGTATTCTATGAAAATCCTAGTGCCCAAGAAACCAAGGATGGGCCAAAGAAAGCCGACCCAGGAAGACAAAGGGTTAAAGCAGACATGGACCCAGAAGGGGAAGAAAGAGACTACACAATCAACCAACGAACAACAGAAACAGGCTAAGGGAGCGTAGGAGACTGCCCCAATTCCCATCAAACAGGAGCCAGGGGAAAATAAGAGACCATCCATGCAGGCAGAAGGCATGCGCAAGAAATAAAAGACACAATGAGCACTATCAGACTATACGATCACAAAGGATGATGGGGAAATGATCGCCAGAATGGTCCAGAATTGCCTAGTAGAAGATTTCAATCATGCAACACATAACAGGGATAAACTACAAAAAGAGATGGCATAAATGGGACAAATCCTCAAGAAATTTGGGGAAGCATAGAAAGAAAGTAGCAATAGAGGCATAGAGATCTTGACAATATAGACTGAGAAAATAGTGGAGGTAGAAGAACGAGACCCAACCCACAACATGCCACACACAAACACAACAATTTACATTAAACCTAGCATGTTGTGCATGGATGAAATCATGGGGAAGATTCCCTTGAAGGATTTAGTCCACATCCAGTTGGTCCTAACACAAATTCCATCAAGGGAACTACACAAATTGTAGGTTAGCGTCGACCACGAGGTATAGTCTTGTGCACATAAAAACTTAGTTGAGATACATCAAGCAACAAAGAAGCGGGAGGTGCTAGAAAAATTTTGTGAGCAAGCCAAGTTAGAATCTTAGGAGGAAAAGAATGTAGGAATGAACTGAAATGAAGAGTAGGAGAAATTTTTGAGAAACTCTCAAGAATCGCGCAAGGAAATGAACTCCCAGTAGCAGAAAATATTGATCAAATTTCACAGGCAATTGATCTATATCAGAAAGAGATCGAGAATCTCCAAGAACAACTCACACCAACCACTCCACTAGCAGTGAAGGAGAAAAGGAGGCAGGAAGTAACAGCGTAGCTGCAGGAGATAGAATAACTGGTTAGTATAGCAGCTGAATTGTTCAATAAAGCAACATAACTTTGGAGAAGGTTGGAGGAGGATCCACAGGTCCAACACTGGGACAAGGAATAGGAAAGGATCAACGTAGTGATCCAAGAACTCAAACAGAGGCAGAAGACCATACCAATCCCAAAATGATTCAAAGGGACACAAGAGATGAAGAAGATGCAGGAATAACTTATCACTCCGCAAACACAGAAACATGAACATCGGGCTCAAATAGAGCCATTGCAGAAATGGGTAGTAGAAGTACTCGCACAGGCAGAAGGAGATAAAAAACAAATAGCACAGAGCCAGGTAGAATGTGCAGGATTGATGAGTGACGAAGTGGAAGTTAAGGTGGTGGACACCATCAAGGAAAAGACTGCGCAGGCACTTATAAAACCAACAGAACTCAAGGAAAAGTTCCAGATGATCACCAAGGAGATTGAGGAAGCTCAAAAGGATTAGGTGACTTGGGACGAGTCACATGTCAATGTTGGGGGCATGTTGGCACCAAGATGAAGTAGAAAGAAGGATTATCATGGGAAGGAAAGCGTGTTGAAACTGAAGTAACAACTAAAGGAAGAACAACACGCACGCATGCAAGAAAGCGTGCACAAGGAAAGTGACAGTTGGAGGAAGAACAACACACACACATGGGAGGAAGACCTAACATCGGTAGGGTTAGGGTTTTGGTAATACGATTGTAAATGGATAAATAGACTGATATATATAAACATAGATATGCAGGTATCATATAGAGGTTAGTTCTCTTTTGTGTTAGTTCAATTTTTGTAGTATTCCAACATAGTTATGTACGAGTTGATATGTTATATAATACTGTTCCGAACCAATTTTGTAAGTTGTTGAGCTAAGAACAGAGGAGAGAAGGGAGATCTAAGGATTATATCACAATATGTGGATCCTAGTGTGATCTAGTTCACCTTATATATATCTTACCAGTCTAAGGAGAACTGTAAGAGTGGGGCGTTGGAGATGCAGAACTATCATAATAAAAGAGCCTAGAGACAAATCTTTGCGGACGTAGCCTAGGAGGGGGTGAACCACAGTAATATCTATGTAATGTGATGAATGCATGTATATCTTTGTCTTCTTTTAGAATTTAATTTTTATTCTTATTGAATGAGTTAATACATTGTTATGGAATACGATTGTGTTGTTCGGGAAATAAATTGTGAAGAATATATGTGCACCCGTGAGTAATACTATATTTCAATCACAATTCGTAGTTTATGGCTCTGAATAATAAACCCCTATCTCATACTCAATCCTAGGATGAAAATACCTGAGTCTTACAACCACCCATTTAAAGCTATCTTGGGTGAGACTGTGCAGTGCATTATGTGCACTGTGTTGCCTTCTGGTTTACCAGGAGGGCCGATAGTTTTATAGGATTTGTTGGAAACCCGAAAGACATGAACCCTGGGTCAATAACTCAGATGGTAAAGGAAATTAATAAACAATAGGGTATTTTAATGGTGTATTGTCTAACCAGATCTAATTCCATAGGTCTATTACATAGGAATGACATTCATTTTACCCCATTTCTCATCTATTAGGCATGATGAATATATTTTCACACCATATCTTTATGTTCTAGTTGTTTGATAGTGTTTAAAATTAACTAGGATGCATAGGGAGATATGAGATGCTCAAATCTTAAGTGGCAAGATGATCCTCAAGAACCACTTAGTTCATGTTTTGATTAGCATTGTTTGTTTGGACCTGGATTCAATGATTGAGGACAAGGGTATTTTATGGGTTATTTTTTGTCAATTGGTAATTTTTTTCCATTTATAAAAAATACATATCTTCACCAATTGATCATTTTCCTTTTAAAAATTCACCTATTTTTACATAAAATATGATTAAATTGATGATATCTCCCAAAATGTGCAGTTTTTAATAATAAATTATATGTTTTTTAATGAATATTTGCATACATTTCTATATGCATGTTTTTTTTAAACAAAAATAGTTGCCTTGAATACTATACTTAGGTATAATATTTATATCCTTAAAAAATACCATGTTGAGGACATGAGATTATTGGATGCATTTTTCATGACATGGGGTGTACATTTTTAAATGGAAACAGGTCCAAAAGTTTGGTATGATTGGACTTGATGAAACCCTTAATTAACTATATTAACATCAGAGAAGGGAGAGACTAAGGGATATTGTGAGATATCTTAACATACCCTTTGGAATTGACATTTCCCCTTCTATTATGTGGTGCCATTGCATTGGAAAAATTTAGAGGATGTTGGAATGGTGGTATTACAAGGATTTTCCCTTTTCTAGTAACTTCACCATAATTTCAAAAATACAATAGGTGGCTCATGTTTATTACTTGTCTTATCAATGTCCTTAGAGCTTCAAAATATGAATCTAGTACAAATCTCTAGATCCTTTATTTGGCATAATTTCCGAGGTACTAAGTGCATGCAAGTAATTGGCAGTATGTTTAAGGATAGTGGGTTAGAGTCTTAGATATTTATATGCAAGAAAATACTATGGTAGAAATATGTGTTATAAGATTACTTGAAGGGATGTCACATCGAAATTTCTAATTGTTTGTAGATTCTTCACATCAACTATGTTGATAATATTGGAGGATGGTTTGAAGGACATAATATTATTGGGTATCTCTGTGACTTTAGGATCCATAGGTCGTTTGTACTTCAATGAATTTCAATTCTTGAAAGTACATGTGGAAAATTGGCTACATGAATTTCAAGTCTTGAAAGTACATGTGGCAAATTGGCTACATCTTTAGAGTATTTATAGCACATGAAAGGGTGAGATTTACCTTAAAAAAAATTTGTACTTAAGGATCTAGGGGAAATGTATTTGGAGCATTTCTACAATTTCGTGACATGGACCATTATATATGGAAGGATTTATGTGATAGTGAAAGTGGTAGATGAAATGATGGTATGTTCCTTTCTCATAGATAGAGTTTTTTAGCTACAATAAAATGAATCCTTCAAATATTGTAGTAAATTTCTTTCTAGTTATTGGATTTTGAGGATGCAAGAAGTTAGAGTTCTCCTTAATTCAAAACTGTGAATTTTTTTAAGATATAGATTGATTTTGAATTGGGAAAAACTCCCTAAAGATGTTTCTCCACTATACATCGAACTTAGACCATAATCAAACTCTGATCATCACTAAAACTTATGTGGAATTCCTATCTAACAAAAAAAGAAGATCATTTTCCTAGAAGATTAGCTTACTTTGAACAAATTTTATTATATGTATAGGAAGAATCATATTGAATGAATGGTTACATGGAATGGAATTTTGCATGATTATTATGTGTATAATTTTTTGAGTTTCCACTAGAAGTGAATTGTGTTCTAATGGCTATTTATGTTTGGATAATTTTGGTCAATGTGGTTGGTCAATTGCTATGCTACGAGAAAACCTACATTCCCTATTTAACTTGTCATTAATGAGAGTTAGGTACTTCAATTGAAATTCACATTCTCAGACTCCAGTTTTTAGTTTTTTTCAATGAAGAAATCCATAAGAGAGGACAACTACAATTTTGTGAACTTCAACTACAACTACAATTCTAGCTACTACTATTATGCAAATTATAACTACATGAGTACAATGGATGGCTACTACTATGAACCCAAAAAGTGGAAACCCTCT